>LPNX010822242.1:18485-37785 GCA_001517045.1 Pseudotsuga menziesii | reverse complement strand
TATATGCTACCTCCTTGATCATGCCAGTGTTCATGAGATTTCAGCTCTCGTGACTTGATTCCAGTATATGTCAGATATTTCCAGACACTATGGAGATCTTGATATGTTATATCTTCAGCCATTATGGAGATCATGGTCCTATGTATATCTTCATCATGGATATTCTGATCTATGTATATTGTACGTGGCGATGACCACATATGTGATATCATGTATCATGCCTATTCATGGCCATTGTACTCTTATGTATCCGGTATTGCTATATGTACTTGCAGTTATATGTAAAGTTGTATTATTGTACTATGCTGATTGGGTGGCTGGTCTTCCATTTGGGATCCTTCATCACTCCACTTCTGGGATGGACTTATAATGTATTTCGGCCATCGTATGACCCCTCTAACCTCACACATTAGGGGGCATCTGTTATAGCTGATTTCACCACTCCAGGTGAATCACACTTTGTATGGCCTTCCCCTGTCCCGCTGCAGACTCCTTAGACCCCATGGACCATTTTTTGTCCTTTGATGTTTCCTTGATCATCCCTAAAAACATATGAAAAATGATACATGCGACTTTTAAACCTATAAGCGCGTATATACGTGGGTTTGACCACTAAAACCGTGTACATCAGGATGTGTGCATAATCCAAATCCTTTTGGAGTTTTCCTTGACATGGATCCGACTCATTTGACTCCTAGCCTTCCCTATGCCTTGAGATCGCTTGGATTCGACCTTTCATTACCCCTTTGAAAAGCTATATAAGGAACCCCTTGGTAGATTGAAGGCAAGAAGAGAGAATTGAGAGCAAAGAAACTATAGTCCACTGTTGCCAGAACTTATGCTTGAGTCTACATCCCTTTGTCCCTTGGAGAACTAATGTGTTCTTCCCAAGCTTACATTTTTATTGTGAGCTTGTTATTGAGAAATGGAGGATTGAGGTGGTGGAGGCCCAAGTGGGGGATTCAGTTTCTCCAGTTTGCAGATGTGTCATCAAAGGTTGTATCTTGTAAACTCTGATTTATATTAATAGAAATATCTTTTCATGTCCAATAATGTGTATTTGAATGAATATTTTATCCATGGGATTATGTCAAATGCTTGTACATTATTGATTATATATGCTAGAATAGATCTAACACCATGATATATAGAATGCTTGTATTGTTTACTTGTTGTTGAGGAAGTAATCTATCAATTCAAGCTGAAGATTGGAAAGCTCAACGGGGATCTACTTCAACCGTCCTGAATAAGGTACGAGGTCTGATCCTTTAGTGTTAGACATTTAATTTCTATTGCATATTGGAAAGGATTGATTTCTGGATTCAAGCTGTCTGTTGTGGTACCCCAAGACATAGGAATTTCTCTCCGTAACAGTGGCATCCACATTGTTGGGTTTGCTGTGTGTGTTGTTCCTCACATGGGCAGTCATTTCTTCCTTTTCCTCAGTATGGGGAATTTGTTTTTGTAATGATTTGTGGTTGGGTTTCTTCCCCCATGATTTTTGCTGCATTTCCCCATCATCTTCCAAGATGGAATTTGTTTTGGTAATGCCCAGTGGATTGTGGAAGAGACCACATTCTCTTGGTTTTTTTTGAGTTTCGTTTTTTCCATGTTATGGCCAAAACGACCCTGGGATACAAATTGTTCTTAGTGGGTTGTTTCACCAACCTTGGCAATTCATTTTGTTTCTGAACTATTTTTCCTCTACCCATAATTTTGTATTTTTTCGTGTATGCATTTGTGCTTTGGTCTGAAGCTGCATTGTGCTGTGTGGAGCATTCCTATGTTGTCTTGGTTGAGTAAGTACAAGAATCCAACTATTAGTGGGATGATTATGTTTAGATGTGGTTATTGGCTTGACAATAGGTGTTTGGCCTCATTGTGTGTAATTCTGTGTCCCCTAGTTCCTTGTGGAAATCATGCCCATCTCGGGGGTGGCTGTGATGCTCAAAGAGTAAGGAGCACACTGGCCTATGGTTGGGCGGAACATTACAGTGACAAAGCTAGTTTAGGAAGCTTCTTCTCAAGATAAGTATTCTTGTATTTAACTCTGCAATTGTATTTTCTTTGTAAATTGCCATGAACATGTTAATCCTTGAATGTGTATGCTTCCTTTGTATATTTCGTATCTTATACATCTGTGTATGTTTTTAAGTTCATGCATTTTCAATTCCTGTTAATGGGTCTAGTTTGCCTGGGTAAAAAGGATTATGTTAGCATCCTCTTCACTGGTCAGAGGGTTGGGGACATTACAGTGTGGTATCAGAGCTCATGTTACAACATGGGCCTCAATGGGCCATGAAGAAGCAGTGACAGAAGCAAGGTTACCCTCTGCCCAACAGAGGAAAAATGTGAAAATCAAGGAGAATTTCAAAATTTCAGAAATTTTTTAAGTATGGGAAATATTGGATGACTTAGGTTGAAGTCCATCCGATACGTCGGATGACTTAGGCTGAAGTCCATCCAATACATCGGATGACTTAGTAAGAATACCATATGATACGTCAGAGGACTTAAGCTGAGTCCAACTGGTAAAGAAACTGTTAGGATATTTAGACACTTAGGAGTTAGTTAAGATCAACTTGTGTAATATATCCGTTAGGTAAAAGTGTGTTTCTTTAGTATGCATTTGTAAATATTCTAATCCAATGGTCATGATATGTTCTAGACATAGAGTGATCTGACGGTTCAACTTCTCTAAGATCATACCTACCATTGATCCGTGGCTTAACACCCGATTGGTCTATGATCTCTATTTAAAGAGCATAGAGGGTCCTTGGCTAGTTGATCGATTATGAGAAGCTCATGTAACTTTCTTTCTTTTGCATAATAAATTTCTCCAAGTAGCTATTTGGTTGGGGCCGTGGACTGTTTCCCTCTCGAGGGTTTTAACCACGTGACAAAAATTGGTGTATTGATTTGTGATCTATTTATGTGAAGCGGTTTTTCTTTGTGTTTGGTTATTTGGGAGCACTCTGTGTACCCTCACATGGTATCAGAGCTTTTATGAAGAGTCGCTTTCGGTTTTGATCAAGATATGGAACTGGTGTTGCTGAAACCTTGAAAGGGCTTCTGGTTTTGGATTTTCTATGCATTTGTGGCCTATGGGAGCTATTCCATTGCGTCTAGAGCACTGTTTCCATTTGGGAAAAAATTTCGTTTCACCGAAAACCATTTTCGTTTGCTCCAGAAACACCCATTTCGGAAAATCTGAAGGTATAATGTTACAGTGAAGGTTTTTTTTTTTAAATCTCTCATATTTTATCAGTTTATTATTAGATCTTTTTGTTTTAGTTTCAGACTGTTGTTTTCCCTGACTGCATATGCTCTTTGCCGTGCACCTTGCATGATCGCAGTGCATCAGAAATAGTAAGAGAAAGTTTTTTTCTTGTCTTCTTGGCTATGCATTCTCTTTGCCATGCACCTTGTGCGATCGCGACAAATCAGAAACAACGAGAAAACTTGAAAACGTAGACTTTTTGGGTAAGCTAACTAAGATCTAACTCCATTGTGTGGAAATTTTTTTTTTTTTTTTTTTTTTTGTGATTTGCAGGAAAAGAAAGCAAGCACAGAAAACAAAAGAGAAGAGTTAAAAAAAAACCCTTCCTCTTTCCATAGTTTTACATACCTTTTAAACTTATCTCACTTGGTCCAAAGTTGCTTTACACCTTGATAAGTCTTGAGTTCAAGTCTTATCAAGCTATTTTTTAGTGCATGCAATTTCTATTTTCAAGTTACTTTATTGTAAAGTGCATCTCACATTAATAAAATAAAATAAAAGTGAGTCATTTAAGTCTTTTAATTTATTGCCACACTATTTAAAAGTCACATTATTGTAAAAGTGAACATCACTTATTCTACAAAAGTGATTCACTTCAAAGCAACTTTCTTGTAACAGTGATTGTCAAAGGTTGATCTTGGGAAGAGGAAGCTTCTTTTTTTTAGTTGGTCAAGTTAATACTACCACGTCACTATTGGGGACATCTTCAACATTTTCTTTGATCAAGCATAACTTTTTCATCCAGAATCAGTTTTAAGTGCCGTTTTTTTTTAAACCGCATATTTTTTTGAGCTCTTTGTAATAAGGTAGTTGGTTTCTATTTTTTCAGTCATTATTTTACAGTATGGCCACCCCTTGTGATATTATACTTACAATTTCTAACTATTTCTCATGGAAATCTCGTATGGAGGATGTTTTACGAAGTAGGGGACTTTTCAGGATAACCTCATGGAAAGAAATAGAACTCACTGATGATGATAAAAGAATTAAATGGGCAAATAGATGTGATGAAGCTCGTGGATTGATTGGGATGTAAATCTCTACTGATTTGCGATTCCACATATCTGAAATTGATGAACCTGATAAAGCTTGGGAAAAGTTGGAATCTGTGTTTGGTAAAAAAAATGAAATTCGAGCTCATCAACTTGAGAATGAGTTGATTTCCTTGAATCCAAATGATTTTTCATGCATTCAAGACTATTTATCTAAGTATAAAACTCTTAGATTATTATGTGCAGAATGCAAGATTAAGAAAGAAGACAAATAGTGTATTTATCATATTCTTTCCAAACATGGACCTGCATATTCTGTTTTTATATCTACATTCTACTCCATGAAAGAATCCTTGACTGCAACTAGCTATCAAGAGCCTAGCCTTGAATCCTTTTGTGATTCCTTAATTAGAGAGCAAGATAATCTCATTCATCTTAGAATAATTAACAATGCAGATACATCTGGGAAAGCCTTATTGTCCCAACAGAAAGAAAAGTCCAAGCCTCCCAAGAAACATAATTTTTGCAATAATAAGCAAAACAACAAGGGTCCCAAACCCTCTCAGTCAGCTCCTTCTTCCAAAAATGACAAAGGATCCAAGCAAAAGGAAAGAAGACTGAGCGTCATTGCAATTTTTGTGGGAAAGATAATCATGATGAATCTAAATGTTTTAAGAAGATGGCAGCCTTGGAAGCAACAATGAAGAAGCAGCACATCAGCCTAGATTCATCTTCAGAATCTAACTCTCATGGACATGCACTTTGTGCTTTTGGTTACTCTTATACTGCATCTTCTTCTTCTACTTCAAATGAATGGCTCATTGATTCTGGAGCATCTTATCATATGGCTAAGGATCAAGCAATATTTTCTACTATGCATGAATGTAACACCAAACAAATATTTGTTGGTGATGATAGATCTCTAAGTGTTGTAGGATCTGGAACAGTTCCAGTAGAAAATGGTCATTTTAGTGATGTACTATGTGTTCCAAAAATTTCCTGCAATTTGTTATCAGTCTATCAAATTACTCATTCAGGTGAAGGTAAAATTGTGATGTTTACACCTCACCAAGTTGTAATCAAGGATTTTAAAAATCCTCAAAATGTCCTTGCTACTGGAATTGTTGATGATATTACCAGGTTGTACAAATTTAACAACTTTGGGTCATCACCTTTTCCTTCAGTTTTTGTTGCTCATAGTGATAACTTGAGAAAACTTTGGCATGAGCGATTTGGTCACTTAAATTATCGCTCATTGAAACAACTATGTAAAGACAATATGGTGATTGGTCTTCCATTGGTATCTTGCAAGGATGGTGTTTGTTTCGGTTGTGTACTTGGAAAACATCATCGAGACAGTTTTGACAAACGTGCCTCTTGGCACGCCTCGGTTTCCTTGGAGCTTGTGCATAGTGACTTGTGTGGCCCTTTTACATCTGCTTCCTTTTCTGGTTTCAAATATTTCTTAACTTTCATTTGTGACTACTCCATATGCACTTGGGTTTACTTCCTAAAACTTAAGAGTGAAGTATTTAACATGTTCTTAGCCTACAAGGATCTTGTTGAAAAACAATCTGGTCATCAAATTCTTAAGTTAAGATCTGACAATGGAGGAGAATATGTTAACAACAAGTTCACTACTTTTTGCATTGAACAAGGAATCCAACAACAGCACACTGTTCCATATACACCACAACAAAATGGTGTAGCTGAAAGGAAGAACCACACTTTAAAATAAATGGCTAATTGTATGATCCAATCTAAGGGACTAAGTCTTCAATATTGGGTTGAGGCCATAAATTGTGCAAATTACATAGTTAATCGCACATCCACTAAAGTTTTACAGGGTATAACACTGGAAGAAGCATGGAGTAAAATTAAACCAAATGTAAGTCACTTTCGTGTGTTTGGTTGTGAAGCATGGGCTCACATTCCGGATGAAAAACGAAAAGCGTTGCAGCCTAAAAGTGAAAAGTGCATATTTGTTGGATATTCTGAAGATGTAAAAGGTTTTATACTTCTTCAGCCACATTCTCATGATATAATCATTAGAATAGATGTTAAATTTGATGAAAATATCTTGGCCTGTGAGCCTGACTTGGCGGGTGTGCCATCTTTTTCCTACGAGCCTGATTTGGCGATTGTGCCTTCTTCTTCTTCTTCTTCCAGCTTCCTTAATAGGTTTCCAACTCCAGTTTCTGATGATGACAGTGAGGATGAAAATCCACCTCCGCCTGCTCATGTTCCTCCAATTGCACCAGCACCAATACTTCCTCGATGGGTCTGTTCAACATGTGAAGCAATTGGTGATCTTGTCGGTGATCCTAGAGATTAACACCGAACACGTTCTTAGTTTCAGTGAGCCTCTTCTCTTTTGGCTCAAGTATCTAAGAATCATGATCCAGAAACATTTGCAGAAGCTTCAGGAAATATAGATTGGGATGCAGCTATGGATGAAGAATATCGTTCCTTAATGGTGAATGATACTTGGGATCTTGTTCCTCTTCCAAAAGGAAGAAAAATTTTCAGATATAAATGGGTCTACAGAACTAAGTATGCATCAAATGGAAGTATTGAAAGACTTAAGGCAAGTTTAGTTTCCAAAGGTTTTTCCCAAGTTGAAGGGATTGACTACAATGAAACCTTTTCCCCTGTAGCAAAAATGAACTCCATCCGCCTTGTTCTTTCCCTTGCAGCCTTACATAACTGGGAATTCCATCAAATGGATGTCAAGTCTGTCTTCTTACATGGTGATTTACATGAGAAAATTTACATGGAACAACCTCCTGGATATGTTTAAAATAACTCTAGCCTTGTTTGTCTCCTTAAGAAATCCTTATATGGCCTTAAGCAAGCTCCTAGAGCTTGGTATGCCAAAATGGATAGCTTTCTCCTTGACACTGGTTTTTCTAGATGCTATTCTGACCCCAATGTCTATACCAAGAAAGAAGGAAACCATCTCATCATACTTGTTCTTTATCTTGATGATTTTATCCTTATTGGTAGTGACCCTAACCTTATAACCCATGTGAAATCCAGTCTTAAGAAAAATTTTGAAATGTCAGACTTAGGACATTTGCATTATTTTATTGGTCTCTAAGTCTTGCAAACCAAAGAAGGAATCTTTCTTTCCCAATCTAAGTATGCTTGTGACCTTCTTCGTCGCTTCCACATGGAAGATTGTAAACTGGCCCCTTCTCCCTTCTAGTCTAGAGTCAAACTTTCTACCACTTGTACTTCCCCTGAAGTAGATGCCACCTTGTATCGTCAGCTTGTTGGTAGTCTTTTATACTTGACTCATTCCCGTCCTAACCTTTCCTTTGCCATTGGTCGTGTTGCCCGTTATATGAAAACTCCTCATGAAAGTCACTGGAAAGCAGCAAAAAGAATACTTTGATATATTCGATGTACAATTTAGTTTGGGATTCATTACAGCACAGGGAAGAAACCTTTGTTGGTTGGTTTCACTAATTCATATTGGGCCGGTGATCCTGATGAACAGAAGTCTACTGCAGGTTATGTTTTCAGTCTAGGATCTGGACCTGTCACTTGGGATTGTAAGAAACAACAAGCTCTTGCTCTTTCTTCAGCAGAGGCAGAATATCGAGCCACAGTTAATGCCAGTCAGGAATCTTTATGGCTTCGACAGATCCTTTCAGAGTTTGGATTCGAGCAGCAGTAGGCTACTCCACTTTGGTGCGATAATCAAAGTGCCATCAAGCTTGCCAAAGATCCAATTCTACATCAGCGCAGTGAACACATTGAGCTACACATGCACTTCATCAGAAATTTTGTTCATGATCGTGTTATTGAAGTGCTCTATTGCCCTACAGATGATCAAGTTGCAGACATCTTCACCAAGTCTCTTACAGAAGTGAAGTTTTCTAAACTTTGGTCTATGTTAGGAGTTCAGGAATGTGTCCTTAAAGGGGGATAGACTCTAATGCATCCTTCCTTCTCCTAATAGTGTCACTTTTGTAAATCCTTCAATCCTATCCCAAGTTGTTCTTAAGGGGGGATGTTAGGATATTTAGACACTTAGGAGTTAGTTAAGATCAAGTTGTGTAATATATCCGTTAGGTAAAAGTGTGTTTCTTTAGTATGAATTAGTATGCATTTGTAAATATTCTAATCCAACGGTCACGATATGTTCTAGACATAGAGTGATCCGATGGTTCAACTTCTCTTAGATCATACCTACCATTGATCTATGGCTGAACACCCGATTGGTCTATGATCTCTATTTAAAGAGAATAGAGGGTCCTTGGCTAGTTGATCGATTATGAGAAGCTCGTGTAACTTTCTTTCTTTTGCATAATAAATTGCTCCAAGTAGCTATTTGGTTGGGTCCGTGGATTGTTTCCCTCTCGAGGGTTTTAACCATGTGACAAACATTGGTGTATTTATCTATGATCTGTTTGTGTGAAGCGGTTGTTCTTGGTGTTTGGTCCTTTGGGAGTACCCTATGTACCCTCATAGAAACCAAGCGTAGAGAATTTTAAAAATTTCCTAAGTTCGAAATTTTTTATTGAAAGTCTCGGTTGGTAGGAGCCGAAGCTCTTGGCTGGGAAGAGCTGAAGCTCTCGGCTGGGAGGAACCAGAGGTCTCAGCCAGATGGAGCCGAGGTGTTGGAAAGGCTCGCTGAAAAGGAGCCGAAACGGCAGTGGAAAGAAGATGATGAGAAGAAAATTCAGAAATTTTCTAAGTAGAGGAAATATCAGAAAAACGTTTCCAATGGCTCTCAGGTGAATCCCTCCGAGGCATCTCAAAAAAGAAAAGAAGATCGATTCGAGGCTTTAGAAAACAATAGAAGATCGATTAGCCAAAGCGTCGAAAAAGAAAATAAGATCAATCTGAGGCTTGGAAAAGAATAGAAGATCGATCAGCAGAAGTGTTGGAAAAGAAAAGAAGATCGACCCGAGGCATCGAAAAAGAATAGAGGAAAAGTGACCTGATATGGTATTAGATGATAGAGGAAGAGTGACCTGATATTGCATTGAAAGACAGAGAAAGAGTGACCTGATAAATTGGATGACTAGTTGGGAAGGGATCTGATCGGATGGAAAAATATGAGTTTTTTAGTGGGATTTTTTTTTCAGAGGGAAAAGCAGATTTTCAGTGGATTTACAAGGGTAAAATAGAAAAAAAATAGCAGTGGTCTTATGCACTAGATTGCGTGAAAATTAAATATTTACAAAAAAAATGAGGGCGATGCCCTCGACCTACCTTGTAGTGGCACAAGGGGGTAAAGCCCCTTGACCCCCTTCGTCCCCTTGAGACAGTCATTTTTGTAGAAAGGAAACTACAACAAGAAGGAGTACTAATTAGCAGAACTGCTACATTTAACCCACCTGACGAAAGGCACATTGAACATTCATACCTACAAGAAGGAATTGGTATGTAATAGTTTGAAATTCTGAGATAGACTAACAAATGTTGTTGTTAACACATTTTGCAAATTCATAGTGTAGATTGAAAATTTAATCTTGGTCCAACCAAGAGGGTCAAAGAAGGCTAGCGCCAAGAAGATTAACAACATGGATGATGCACAGGACCCCTATGGACAATGGAAAGATGCTATGGGTGAAAATCCAAGAAATCCACAAGAGAGCGAAAAGCCACTCAAATGATGGAGATGTGGAGGACCCCATTTGCACTGGATTTTTCCACATGGGGAAGGGTGTGTAGGGCCAACTTACAATATCCAAGGTCATGGAGATGAAGCTATTGAGAATTGGGAACAGGAGAGTTCCCTAGGTGTTGTAGCTACCATAAGGAACCTGAGGGCAGAGTTGCATGATTGCAAAGAATAAAATAAGAGGCTAGTCAAGGCTTTAGTAGAGAAAAACCAGTTGACTACCACCATGCTACAGAGTTTGAAAGGTCTCCAAAGGAAGTTAAACTCCGGACATCAGTTAGAAAAGGTAGAAGGGAGTAGGAGAAGTTCCCACAAGAGGAATGAGAAGCTTAAACCAAGGAAGAAAGGTTTTAAACCTTCTCACCTTTCGAAGCAATAAAGGAATCTATTACAATATGTGATTGATCCGACCAGAGTTATGAGGAAAAAGACAAAGGAACCTTTCAAATGCTGGGGATGTGAAGGAACCCATATGCACAGGTATTGTCCACTTGAGAATAAGAGGGAGGGTCAAGTCCCTAGCACCCAAAAAGCAGAAACTGTGGGTTAAGAAGTAGGGATTATTCCTAAAATTTGTGCAATGTTAGAAGACCACTAGGAAAGCCATAAATCAACTGTGGTGGAAGTTGAGGATGAGATTGCTAAACATACGGTTTATGTTTTGATCGACCCTAGATCGACTCACATCTATATAACCCATGGATTTATTGAGATGTGCACTTTGAAGAAAACAAGGAATAAAAGATCATGGTTATTCCAACTAGCCACTAGAATCCAGACGGATGTCAATGAGGTGGTAATGAAATATCCATTGTTCATGGATGGGTTACTCACCTGTGCAGATCTGAATGTTATGCCACTTGGATCATATGATGTCCTCATTGGAATGGATTGGTTGGAAGCACATAAAGAAAATCTTGATTGTTACAACAATACTTTTAAGTGCTTGGATCAAGAAGGAAACCTAAGGGTCGTGAAAGGAATTCTAAAAGTGATCTCTGGAAGGAAGTACTCAGCAATGTAGCTAAAGAATTTCTGCGGGAAAGGTTGCAGGGTGTATGCAGCTCATGTTTTGGAGGCAGCAGAATATGATACTCCTAGGTTGGAGGGATTTCATATGCTACATGAATTTAGAAATGTTCTTCCTGATGAATTTCCAAGGATTCCTCCAAGGAGTGACATTAATTTTACCTTTGAGCGTGTTCCTAGAGTAGAACTAGTGTCCCAGACATCCTATAGGATGAAAAAACTTGAAATGCTAGAGATGAACATGCAGCTACAAAATTTGATGGAAAAGAAGTACCTCAGCCTGAGTGTGTCTCCTTGGGGAACACCATTTCTGTTTGTGAAAAAGAAAGATAGTACATTCTGGTTGTGTATTGATTATGAGCAGCTGAGCAAAGTGACTATGAAGGACAAGTACCCTTTCCCTAGAATTCATTAGCTATTTGATCAAATGAGAGGAGCGAAGGTGTTATCCAATATTGACTTAAGGTCTGGTGACCAGCAGGTAAGGATCAAGAATGAAGATGTTCATATGGAAAACTTTGAAGCAAGGTATGAATCTTATAAGTTCGTATTGGTACCATTTGGGTTCACAAATGCACCAGCTATGTTTATATGCCTCAGGAATAAAATTTTCAGCAGATACTTGGGAAAGTATGTTCTTGTTTTCCTTGATGGAATTCTTACTTGTTCAGAGGATGAGGAAAAACATGTGGAACAATTGAGTTTGATTTTAAATTTGCTCAGGAAGCATCAGTTGTATGCAAAGTTGAGAAACTGTGACTTCTATGAATACAGAATTCATTATTTGGGTCACACTATCTCAGAAAAAGGAATATCAGTAGACCCTGAAAATATTGAGGCCATGATGAGTTGGACTACTCCAAGAAAGTTAACATGTCTACGATCTTTGTGGGACTTACAGGATACTACAAGAGGTTTGCTGAAGGGTATTTTGTAGGTAAAGCTGAGTCTATGTATAGGCTAAGGAAGCCTGCATGTGAACTTGTAGTCCCATGAGGAAATGGTCTTTCCTGAAGACTGCAGGTAGAATTACTGGAGTAGATCAATCTAGTGGCACCCACTGAAATCAAGGAAGGAAACTGCCATGTGCTATGAGAAGGATCTCATGACTGAAATCTAACTTTTGAACAATGATAGATTTTGAACTTCAGATTTTGAATTTTGTTGTTAATCAAATATTATTAACTATTTGGACGATCTATAAGGGTGTCAAGATGACATGTTGTATGTGAATGTCCAGGTTTTGGGAAGCTCGTGTAAGATAGGGATGAGTACTCCCCACTTGCAAAAGCCAAACAACATGAGGACGATCTCATGGTTACAAAATCTGATTTTCTGTGGGAAGCAGAATTTGACTTCAAATTTTGGATTTGACTATCAATGTTGTTAATCATTTGATAATTGGACATTTATCTAGGCATGAAATATATTTCAAAATCTATGATTAAATTTTTATAATGACATCTCATATGAACTGCATGCTTATATGTAACGCAGGTAAGATGATAAAAACATATACTGGTTGCACATGGCTCCTCGGAAGGATGTAATTGGATAAATAGCTTCTCGAAGGGATGAGCCTGGAATAGGTTTGAAAACCTATAATTGCAATTACTTTTGTAATGATAGCTCATATAAACTGCATACTTGTATGTAATGCAGGTAAGATGATGAAAATATGTACCAGAAGTACATGGCTCTCAAGAGGATGCATTTAAGAAAGATGACTCCGTTGTAAGGATGTATGAGAGTACATAGCTTCATCCCCCCTGCCAACTAGGCACCGGAATGCATCACTAGGGACGCCTAGGGTGTAAGACATCTAGATTGACTTCTCTTCACACACATTCACACCCTAAGGTGACTGTCATGAGAGTGGGGGATCCGTGAAGACAATAACCCCTAGGTACCCCTAGGTATTATGATGTCTGGAAGGGAAGCACCTAAGCATTGGTAAGCACTTGCAGGAGGTGCTAGGCCCTTAAGCCAAGAGCAGTCATTAAACACCCAAGGAGGTGTTAGGCTCCGAAGCAGGGATGAATAGATATCAGTTGAGAGATTCTATGCAGATAAGTATTTGATTAATTGGAAAATCCTTGTTGATTTCTGTGATTATTCATATGCATATGATGCAGTCTGTATTTTCAAAAAATATTGTTAAAGGTTGCATCTTATAGAAATGAATTTGACCAGTGAGCTGATTCATTTTCCTATTTGGGAAGGAATTTCCTAGGCTTGGGAAGCACTAGAGCAGGTGCTAGGCACTCAAGCTAGATCTTCCTGTTACCACCTAAGTTGTACTTAGTGGTTTTTTATCAAGTGATCTTGATGAACTGGACAAGGATAACTTTTTCAAACTTAAGAAGACCTTTGGAAGTACTTTTGGGAAGTGCTTGTTGTATCATATCACATGTTCATACCCCATGGGGGAATTGTAATAAATGTTCTAGCATGATAGTGTATGTAAACGACTCGGTCTCTTAGAATTTATTTGTCAATCCGGTCAGCCTAGGGTGTTTTTTCCCCTGGTTATTATTGGTTGTTGAACAAACGACTGATAATTTCTGAGTTTTTCACTCCATACCTCCAAAGTTGGGGTGGTCGGCTTGGCATTTAGGCCTATTGAGGTTATTAGAGTCTATGTGTCAATGTATAAACATGCTAGACATCATTTTTGATTCATATGAACATGTCTAAGTACCCCTAGGTGTTTTTAAATTTTTAAATTTTTTAGTTTTTTCAGTGTTTTTTATTAAATTTTAATTTTTCCAAAACTTAGGCTATTTTTTAATAGTTTAATTGGAAAAATTGATTTTGTAATAAAAGTGGGCCAAATAATCAGTTTCAGTCATGTAGGTGCTCATTTTCAAGCTAAGAGCACCATGTGAACCCATGGACCCACTATTTACTAGTTTTGAGTGATTTTCCATCACTTAGGTCAGAAAGCCCCAAAATCAATTATTGATTATTTTAATTAATAAATTGATGAATAATGGAGCAAATCCAAAATCATAAATCAGTGGATTCTTAGCTGATTTGATTGAAATCAGTCAGATCTGGAGTAGATTGATTGGATCTAACAAATCCTTGACTGAAGGAGGTGATCAAATCAGATCCAGAGTTGATCTTCAACATCCTTTATGGGGAATTTTTCCCTCCCTCTCTCCTCAACACGTTTTGGCTCATCTGGATGAGTTTTGGTGGATGCTTCAGTCAACAAGTTGAGGTGTCAGTCAGATCAGCTCTCCGATTGACAATTGCACTCAGTGAGACTCAGATCTAGCATAGTTAGACACAGATTAGGCATTGATGGAATCTCCATCAGCATATTTGGTCTATCTCCTTGGGATATGCGCCCCCCCTGGGCTGGATGTCCTGTATCTTGTATATATCCAGGAACAACCTCCTCTTCCAAGCTAGTTAGAGCTGGACTGAAGGTTTTTCCATTGTAATTCTGTATTGATCATCATTTGTGAATAAAGAAGCCTTGGAGGCTATAATGTGTAGTGCATTTGATTGTGTGGATTCTCAGTGTTATGCTGCTGATGTGGTAGCTGCAATTTCTTGCCAAATTCTGTGCTGCTTCTGTGTTCTGGCTTCAAGGATTCGATTGAATCAAGTAAGGGTGTAAACTAGGAAAGCTAGATTGCTTGATCTTGTTTATCCATATGATGTATGCTCAAAAATATTATTTATATGCTTAAATAAGGTTATTTCTACATAATCTTTCATTTTTGTTGCTTTATGCATCTATATCCAGATCTCACGAGGTGTGTGCAGGCTTGTGTTATTTAGTTGAAGGTTCCTGATTGGATGAAGGTGTGGATATATATTGAATCCATTCCTATCCAATAAGATCAAGACTCTGTCCCTCAGCACTCCACAAAAGGGCCTCCTTTCAGCTTGCTCCATTCAAGCAAAGATCCGACCTTCTCTCCTCTTCTTCTCATTTCTATAAAAACTCAACATTTTTACCCGGTTACTCTGTTCGTAGCTTTGATTTTGATTAGATATACCATATTAAAAGTAATTCCAGCATATATCTATCTTATCAAATCCTATAGTCTAGATCTTGCTCTTAAAAAAGTTTCATAAGCATTCTAGATCTAGCCTTAGGGAAATTGTCTTTTTGCATGCAAATTTAAAGAAAACTTGTAGATCGCATGCATTAGATTTCCTTTTGCTTTTATAAAATTTAATATTCTGCAATATCAGTGCATATTTCATTGGCTTCACAAAAAACAAGCCAAGATCCCAAGGAAAGCTTGCTTTCCTTGGTTCCTTTTTCGCTTGTTTAGCTAGTTTTAACTTCATTTTTTTTTTAGATAAGGTAGGCTGATCCAAAGGTACTCTTAAAGTGATTTTGGGTGTATTCTATTCTAAAATTATTGCTGTATTTTAGTAGGTCTGACAGAAAATAAAGGAATCTGCTGTCCGAAGTGGTTTCTGGAGCGTTCAAATCCCCCTAGGGGTCTCCCTTTTCACTAAAATCTTAAAATTTTTGCATAATTGTAAGATCTTGGTTTCAGCCTGTATAAGGACCAAGAAGCTTCTGATATATCAGTTGTCTGATATTGTAACCATTTTAATAAAATTATTCTTTGAATAGGCTCTTTCGAGCCCATTCCCCATCCCCCTGGGGGGATTTGCGTCGGTGTCCTTTTTGTTACTTTTTGCTCGTTTCTTTTCAAACTAGTGTTGATATAATATGTAGGATAGTATAATATATTTAATTATTAATTCCATACTCCATATCTTACATTTCAAAGTAATCGTAATACTTACCCCACGATTTCCCGATTGACCCGAAAGGGGAAAGAGATTTGTGGTAGGATTAATTAAGAAACTAGAATTGTGTATATGTTCGCTTTTTCTATCATTTGTTTATCAGCAACTATAAAATTAATCCCTCCTCAATTCCCTGATTGAGATCCACTTGGATCAAAAGAGGTTCCTGGAGGGTTTTCTTTTAAACAAGAACATCTAGTTTAAAACTTACTAAAATTGACAAGACTCCAGTTTGTATGCTCTGCACTTGGATGCGGTTCGTCCGATCAGTCAAGCTGTATCAAAATCACTTGGGTGACTAGTATAATTAGGAATCACTCTCCCCAACTGACAAACCATCAGGTGAAAATCCAACACCTAGATCAAACCTTTACGGTGGCAAAATACCCAAAGGAAGCGGGAAATTTTGAAAAGCGACCTCGGGGTGTCGATCTCTATCACACCCTAACGGGTGCGTTACAAACAATAGCCCTAGAGACTCCATTTCAGCCCACATATTCCTTGTGGGTAGCCGTGAAGGTTTAATTTTGGACATACTCCAAGTACTCTCGAGTATATATGGAGTCCCCCCTTAGCCTAATTTTAATCAACTCACACTTCAATTTTAACTTAAAATATACCAAGAGGAAATCGAAAAACACTCACTCCAAGCACATGCAAGTACATTGTTTCTATTTTTTTACTCCATTCTAAGGAACTGGTTATTTTCTTGTTCTATATATATATATATTGTGTCTCAGCATTGTGCTTTCGTGTGTTCATCTTTTATATCTTGCCATCATTGATTGTCTATAGTTAAATTGCAAACTCCTAAGCAACTCATTCAATTTAACATCACAACACTAAGTAATTATCCTTAGTAACTTAATAGGGTCTACCCCCCTTGGATTAGTTAGGAGTTGAGCCTAAACAGAGGAGTCAAGAACAAGGTGACAGCCTTGACTCGAGATTTGCCCCCAAAGACACACCAAGTGGCTTGAAGATTTCTGCCACGTGACCCAGGTGTGTGAAAGGCGGCAACACTTTTTGGCGCCATTGCCAGGGATAAATTTTTTTATTCCCGAGTACGACTTTTGTTTTATTCCTTTTTGTTTTTGCTTTGTTTGATGAATGCTTAGAGTAGATCTTTAATTTTCATCTGGTGACTCCACTGACCTTTTTCCAGTTTTATTTTTACAAAGAAAAGCAAAAAATAATTTTTGTGAAAAGATTTATAAATGCTTATTTTTCTTTTTCACATGGCGACTCCATTGAAGGGATAAAACCCTGTTATCTCATAAACTTGTGAAGTTTTGTTGTGTGTAGATGAGCCCTTGCAACATGTTAAAACCTTTAAATCTAATAACTTGACAGCTCCACCTTTTCAGTACAAGGTTTAATCATTATATCAAATGCATACAATTAATTTTGATATGGATGAATTAAAGGAGAAGTATGGTTCCCAGTTAACTGGAATGTTTCAGCCTATCGATTTCTCAAACATCCCCGGTTTTCCTAACTATTGTAATGGTTTTGGGGATGCATATAACTGGCTTCCGACATTTAATGGAGATTATGGTGACTCGGCTATCTAGCATGTCAAATATTTCCTTCAGTTGATTGTTGACTTCAATATTCTTCATGAAGACAATATGATGGAAATGTTTGCTAGTACTTTTTGGGGTGAGGCCGGTTGTTGGTTCTATCAAGGCCTTCCTGATAAATGTATAACTTATTTTCCAAGCTTCCTTTGGATGTTTTTAGAGGAGTTGCATGATGGTAGGGGTAGTATGAATGGTTTAAAAAAGTTCCTTGAAAAGATCTATACCTTCTACCTATCTGGTACAAAGTATCACACGGAAACATATGATGGACTTTTTTCCATGATACAAAATATTGAAGACTTGGAATCACTTCTTGAGCATTTAAGTGAAGAGGAGGTTCATGATACTCCCATAAAAAAGCATCGTGTTAGTTATTTAAGAAAAGAATAAATTAAGCATCTTCTTAAAGAATATGAGGTATCTCCAAATACACAGCAAGATTCTGAGGAAGGGAAAATCCAAGATGATCATATTGAAGGGCTCCAGGAGGAGCCCATGATGGAACACATTGTTGAAGACTCTCCTCATGTCACCATAGCTGAAGACATTGGAGATTTGGTGTATTCTCAAGTGTGTTGCAATGCTGATACCTTTCTAGAAAGCCCTCTAGAGAAATCCACTGAGCAACACATACCAAGTGATCCCATTGAATATGTCCAAAAAATTTCCTTGATTGAAGATAATATTGAAGATCCTCTTCATGCTATCATAACAGAAGCCTATAAAGAAACCTATGATAAGATCACTATAGTGTGTGGTGACACTAGACCTTGTTCTCCTCATGTTGATGAAGGTTTGAAAAGTTTATTGCCTTGTAACATTTTATCTGAAGAATATTGTTATGAATACAAGGAAGACATGGATAGGTAGGAGCATGATGCCATCAATGAAGAGTCCCCCACATATGACATGGATGGGAGTGATGAATATTGGAATTTCATAGATAATCCAACTTGTGAAAATCTTATGGAGAATCCCATCCATGATATGTCCAACAATGGGAGTGTCTATTCAAAAAATTGTGGAAGTCCAATCTACGATACATCCATAGAGGGAAGCACAGATCTGGATGCCTAGGAAAACCTTAGTATGGAAGAGGAGCATTCAAAATTTTCATGTGATCATTCAAAATCATACCATGTAGAGCCGCACAAGGGTATCAGCAATGAAGACATTGAGAAACAGTATTGTGAAAAGTCAGATGTAATGCAGTCAGTGGAATATCAGTCTCAGCCATCTTTTTCACATATAGAGGTTCCTTATGATTTGGAGATACTTGGGGCTTATGCAACAATTTATCATTTGATAAGCCCCGATGATCAGTATGATGATGTAGTAAGTCTACCTCATCATTCTGATTGGTATATCAGTCCTATCCAGTCATGGATAGAAGCAGCCTGCATGAGCACATACAATTTTGGGAAGAATTTTTATGACATTGTTCATGCCTATGATCTCCCATCCATCCTGCCCATCCTGAATTATCACGCAGGTTTGCATTTTCTAAATAAGGTATCCTTACTTTGGCTGGTAACCAAAGACAAGGAAAATTTTTTTTTATGTTAATAAAATGCTTAGGTGGTTACATTGGATTTCTGATTACACTTAACCCTTTTTATATCATGCTTAGAGTAGGAAAATAAGCTCCTTGAAAAAGAGCATTTACTTTTTGCATTTCTACATAGCTATAATAAAACTTTGCTTCTTTTAGTTAGTTACAGTTATGTTGTGCAAATAAATCAACTTAATGATTCATTTGGTTTTCTATAAAACTTGTGCTACTGAGGTTTTTCTTGTCAAGTTGAGATGTTTTTACAGGGTATATAAACCAGAGATACTGGTGTTCTCGTATCCTCTCCTTTCCTTAAATACCAAATCGAGCACACGCCCCACAGTTGGAGCCATAATGTTACCACCTAAGTTGTACTTAGTGGTTTTTTATCAAGTGAGCCCGATGAACCGGACAAGGATAACTTGTTCGGACTTAAGA
>LPNX010822242.1:0-15147 GCA_001517045.1 Pseudotsuga menziesii | reverse complement strand
AAGTAATTATCCTTAGTAACTTAATAGGGTCTACCCCCCTTGGCTTCGTTAGGAGTTGAGCCTAAATGGAGGAGTCAAGAACAAGGTGACAGCCTTGACTCGATATTTTCCCCTAAGGACACACCAAGTGGCTTGAAGATTTCTGCCATGTGACCTAGGTGTGTGAAAGGTTGCAACACTTCCATTAAGCACCCAAAGAGGTGTTAGGCTCTGGAGTAGAGCTACCCAATCTCGATCGAGAGATGCTACACATATAATGCCAAAGTGTTGGTAAGCACTAAGAGGAAGTGTTGAGCCTTAAGCAGAGATTCTGTAGAAGGAGCAATTCATTAAGTCAACTTGAATGAGGACCGACTTAGTTGATCAATCGACAAAGTCGATGGGCTGACTTAGTCGATTAGCCAGCTAAGTCGGTCGACTGACTAAGCTAAGAGATTAGGTTGGGCATCTAAAAGTCACGTCGGTTCACTGAACCGACAGGTAGTTATTTTGTAACCGTCTGTAAATTGTATATATTAGGCTGTTGAGCCAAACGAGAACTCAATTCAGTTCTCTCCATTGTATGGACTCATTGTAATAATATAATCTATTTTAATCCTATCTGTTCTTGTCTCTTGTCTCTGTTTTATATTTATGTATGTTTTAGTATGTATTATTGGTAACCTTATGTGATCTGTGAGATTACAACATTGGTTCCATTGCCAGTAGTACATGACTGAAATATATGATCACATATGATACCAGAGCAGGAGATTAAGGACTAGTGGGAATGTAAAATTGCAAATTATTTGCAGAATTACGCATGAAGGAATAGATTAACAGTTGCTGAAGCAAAAGAAAGATTCTTTACAGAGACGCATGAAAAGTATGTCAAATCAGTGCCCCAACTCTTGAAGCAACTCCTGGATGAGAAAGCCGGATGCAATTAAAGAACAACAGTTGCTGGAAAAACTGATCCGAGGAGGCTGAACAAATTTATCGGAGTGGTTTGAGAAAATCACCAATGACTTCTGTGAGGAACAAGCAGTCAAAGACAGAACTTCAGTGGAAAATGTCAAAGAGAAATTTTACATAGATTTCACCGAACAATTTTTGTGTTCCCTACCGACCTTGTTGTTCAAATTCTTTATTGAGAAAGGAGTCGCACATATCATCGAACCTCATGCATCACTTCACGAACAGCCAACAAACTCTAACTGGGTAGAGAAACAAAGGAAGTGGGAGAAATTCATTGCAGAAATGGAGTGGGAATACTTCCTAAGAAAATAGACCGAGCTATCTGGGATTTCTAAAAAGCGTTGGGTAGGCTATGGGGGGGTAGCTGGTCATGTGTCAAAGATAGAGCATAGTGGATCCTAGTCGACTAGAATCCGATATTAGTCACCAGTAATGAGAAGCCAGCCGAAGAGGACCTCAAGAGAATAGTATCCTACGAAAGTATGTCAGACATTCAGAATATAGAAAGGGACGAGAGACACCAGAGAAGGGAAGAAAGATGTGAAAGAGCCTTAGAGCTGCACAGAGGACAAAACCCTAGGGAGAACGACTGCGAAGAGAATCCACCAAAGTCGGGTCATTACCAACATGAAGAAGGTGTGGAGCATGGAGCATCCCCTAAGGAGGAATAAGTGTGGATAGAGCATCCAGAAGCTCTCCAATTAAGAGCTCCCAGTGAAGGAACAACCCTTTCCCCATTGAATACGTGTACTCATATACAGACTATTGTCGAAGATGACCTCCGACTACGAGTTGGTGACTTCACTATATGGAGCCGACTAGGCGACAAAAAGTACCCTAGACAAAACCTTATTATACGTCGACCAGTGGAAGGGAAATGGGAGACATTTCAAGCAGTACCCTCCCTCTGAAGTATCCACTTGCTCTTACCGACACATGAAGGAGTGCCCCCCCCCCCCCCCCCCCCTCCCCCCCGCCAAATAGAGCTTTATAAGAAATCGAACAATCAGACCTACGAACAAATAGTTGTAGTGGACCATCAACAATAGAAGTCAACATCAAACGATTGCACATCAACAAAGAATTGACAACCGACGAAAACGCAAGTTCCGTCGACCAGAATTCCGTAGGCATGACTACATCAATAACCCCACCACCCTCACCACCACCCCCACCTCCACCACAGCCAACTTCTGAGAGCAGTGAAATTGATTTAGGCATGGGTCATGGATCGGCTCACATTCCTATTTATGAGGGAGATGAAGACCCCCGACGACATTGGTTCGTCTGCGAGTCGACCTGGGAAGCCAACCAGGTTACTGATGAAGATCGACAAATGGCACAGTTCACAGGAGCCTTAAGGAAAAGGGCATTGACATGGTACATGACCTTTTCGGAAAGACAACCCAGAGCGACAAAAGCCGTGATTAAGGCACAATTCTTGTCATTTCTTAAAACCCTAGATGCTAAGCACCTGGCCGCAAAGAAGCTTAAAACCACTTCCCAAAAGTCAGGGGAGACCGTCCGCGACTACGATAAATGTTGAAAAGACCTACTAAGCCAGCTGGATTACGTTATTGATGAATAGTTACTAATCCAATGGTTTCTTGCAGGATTATCGTAGAAAGTATGTTGACACATTAGTCTGGAGATGTTCAAAACATACGAGGATTCCCTAATGAAAGATCTTCAGGTTGAAATGGACGAGGATATACCTGCATACCTAATGGACCATAGATTGGAACAGCAGCTTGAGAATGTACATAAGTCTTTGAAGGAGCTCAGCCTCAAGAATCAGGAGATCTGGTGCACCAAATGCTCAACAAACGGCCACTTGAAAGATAACTGTCGACAAGAATATAGCCGACAAGACGTCTGCTTTGTACAGACCAAATCCTTTTGCGACATTTTCCAGGAACACGAATATCACTCTACAGCAGACTGCCCGTTTAACATGAAAAACAACAAGGCTTCTTGGTGCGCCATTTGCGAAACTAAAAGTCATAACACTACCGACTGTCAATTAAACCTCAAGAACCGACAGAATTATCACGCAGTATACCAAACAAATGCAGTGGTGCAACACAACG
This sequence comes from Pseudotsuga menziesii, assembly GCA_001517045.1. Lineage (NCBI taxonomy): Eukaryota > Viridiplantae > Streptophyta > Pinopsida > Pinales > Pinaceae > Pseudotsuga > Pseudotsuga menziesii. Next base: position 12,100 of record LPNX010822242.1, on the reverse strand, counting down.
AGCAAAACAATCCACCAAATGATTAGAACAGACAAAGATACGACGACCGATGATATGACTGCCGGTACGATAATTGACGCCAAGGTTATGGAGGAAGAGGTCGATTCCCCAGGAATCACGACACACGACCGCATCAACCCACCCAGTGCTTCATATGCTACAAAGAAGGTCACCGGTATGCAGACTGTCCATACAAGGACAGGATTGATCTCAAATTCTGTACCCACTGTGGAGTAGGCGATCATTTGCTTCAGGATTTCCCTACTATGTTAGAAAAAATTAATACCAATAAAAATTTTAATGTCTTGTCTTGTGTGCAAACACATGATGTAATAACTACTAAAAATCTACATATTGTAACTCGGCAAGGCACAAAAACAGGACCTGATAACCCCAAAATTAGTAAGATTAAAGACACAAATGTTTATCCTGACCCTATGAAGGAAAAACAAACATATCAAGAAGCAACTCACATATTTCAAGACATTGCAAGACAAGAAGACATCGTTAACAGTCGACACAACACAATAGATTAGCTAACCCAACTTGTTCAAATAGACAAATCAGTATCTCAGTTCATTGGATTATTGCATAAAATAAAAGGTACCAACCTTGAAAAACAAACAAAAAACATCTGTAGCTTGAACCAAAAAGACAAAAGTGATGCCGACCCACTTGTCGACCTGGAAATCGAAGGTTACCACATCCGACAACTAGTGCTCGACTTCAGGTCACAAGTGAATATCATGACCCGGGATACTTGGGAATAGATGGGAAGACCTCGACTCTACGAGTCAGGAATTTACCTGAAACTCGCATAGCAAGGCCTAATTGAACCCATTGGGGTCTGGAAAAACGTTGACACGACCATCAAAGGAATATCGACCAAGGTTGATTTTGAAATTATTGACCCAAAAGAAGGATCCAGCTCCTTCCCGGCACTAGTCGGTCGACCTTGAGGTCGGAAGATGAAAGCATCCATATCTTTGGACAAGGAACGCATCAAGTTAAAAGGAAATGGTCAAAATTTCATTGTACCCATTCATCCATCCCAAGGAGAGCCTTGGACTGAACCTATTGATGAAGAAGTCGATGTCAGACAACTTTACCAAATCCACAACAATGCAGACTACACAGAACCAAACATCCATGGAGAACTTAACTTAGGTAACCAAGACTCAATTGGTTATAACTCAGACGCTGAATTGTATGACTGGGAGATTGAGAATTACGAAACACAAGCAAGAGGGTGCTAGACTATACAAAAAGTACAAGAAAAAACCCACCCAACAGTGCTTCATAGTATCAATTATCCCAAAAATCTTTGAAAAGAAAATAAGGGAATTCCCTACCTTACAACCGACCAACTTAAATACTACTCAAATACCAAGGTATAAGGAGAGGGAATCACCAGTCATGCATGTCGAACAAGTGTGTAAAAATATTGGTGAACATGGCCAACTTCAAAGCTTATTTGAAACGTTTAAAGGTCAAGCAGCTAGATGGTGCGATACCCATAAGACAAAATTACAGACCTGGAAAAATGATTCGACTTACTTTGTCGAGAGGTTTGGAGGTAAGAATTTAACCCAGCAAGCCTATATACCTATCTTTACCCAAGGTCAAAACCCAGAATAACATATCAAAACTTGTGAAACGGAGTGGAGAAGACTTGAATACAAGGATGAGCGAGCCTGGCCAGATTTGTTCCTTTCAACCCTAGCCGACTTGCCAAATAAATGGTATAAGATGGAGGAAGCTAGAGGTGAAACCTTCTTTTGGCATGAAATCAGGGAAAATTTTATTAAATATTTCAACTTCATACCCCAAAATGAAAATCTGGCTGAGACAGCCCAGCAAATCAAATAGTTTATCCAACCAATCGAAAACCACTTCTTACGAGACCATCGATAGATAAAAGACTGTAACAATATACAAACAAAGTCAAGACCACAGTCAACCCGTTTACAACTAGGAAATGAAAACACAGAAGGCAAGAGCTTCAGATGGAAATCCAACCACATCGAAAGAAAAAAGCCTATCCGATTGATCCTGAAAATCACAACAACTGAAAAACCAGATATTGACAGAATGACTGCAGCTGACTTCCCTGCCACATTCTCACAGTTCAAAGAAGGAAGTCAACTGATTAATGAATCTAAAGCACCAAAGTGGCTAGATGCCAAATTGAAAACTAAAGAGGTCGACATTTCAAACGACGACCGACCAAAACTAGCAAAAATTGGTGGCTACTAGAATGAACAACAAACCACCGAAATCGTGAACTTACTACAAGATTTCCAAGATATATTTTCCAGGGACTATAAAGACCTAAAAGGCTTAGTCCAAGAAATGGGCGAAATGAAAATTGATACTAAAATTGATGTTCGACCTGTTAAGAAATGAACTTACAAACTGGCTCACAAGTACAAGGAAATAGTTAAAAAGGAAATTGATAACATGTTAGCAGCAGGGATCATTTACCCCATCGACTAGTCGAAATGGGCAAGTCCAATGGTCGTACAGCCTAAGAAACATGACCCAACAAGGTTAAGAATTTGTGTCGACTTTAGGGAACTCAACAAAGTAACACTAACAGATCCATTCCCAACCCCTTATGCTGATGAAATATTGAATTAAGTTGCAGGACATGAATGCTACTCATTTACAGATGGATTCTCAAGCTATAACCAAGTACCAATAGCTAAAGAGGATCAAAAGAAGACAACATTTGTGTGTGAATTTGGTTCCTTTGCTTACAGAGTTATGCCTTTGGGTTTAAAGAATGCACCTGCAGTGTTTTCTTGAATTTTTGTCAAAACATTCCAAGAGTATATATATAAGACCATGGCAGTATACTTCGACGACTGGACAATATACTCCACCTTAAAAGGTCACTGCACATGGCTCAGACTTATGCTGGAGAGATGTCAACAGATTCAACTCTCCCTGAACATTAAGAAATGTATATTTATGACTCCCATAGGCATACTATTAGGGCATATTGTCTGTAAAGAAGGTATCAAGGTCGACTTTGTAAAGATTAAAATTATCATCTACCTGAAACCACCAGTAAACCCCAAACAAGTCAGGGTGTTACTTGGCCATACAGGCTATTATAGAAAATTCATAAGACAGTATTCATATATGACCTATCCTCTCAAAGAACTACTAAAGGAAGAACAAGAGTTTAAGTGGACAAAGGAATGCCAGATCTCTTTCGACAAATTGAAAAGAAAACTAATCAAAGCCCCCATCTTAAAATTTCCAAACTGGTCGATCCAATTACATGTCCATATTGATGCAATCCTAACCAGGAGCAATCCTAACCAGGAGATGATAGGATGGATTAACCTATAGTTTACAGCAGTCGAAAATTAAATAAGGCTGAACAAAACTACTCGACCACAGAAAGAGAATCTCTAGGTATGGTCTTTTCCCTTCAAAAGTACCGACATTACCTTTTGGCCAACCCCTTCAAATTCTATACCGACCATCAAGCCATGAAGTACCTTGTTAATAAACCACTCCATCATGGGAGGATTTGTCAATGGCTACTTCTCTTTCAAGAATTTGAATTTGAAGTCGTTGTCCAACCAGGAAAGCTAAATGTTGGGCCCGACCATCTATCAGGAATAGACACTGGAGAGGAACTGACCAGAGTCGACGAAGACTTACCGGATGCACATTTATTTTGCATAGAAGCAGTGCCAGAAGAACTAGAAGAAATAGCTCAGTTCTTAGAAAATGGTCAGGCGCCAGAAGGTATGAATACCAAGAAAAAACAAATATTAGCTATGAAGGTTGCACCATACAGTCTCATTAATGGATTTTTATACAAAATTGGATTAGACGACATCCTTAGAAGGTGTGTACTTGAACATGAATGAGACCAAATCATGCATGAAGCACACTATGGACCTGCAGGAGGACATTTCCAAGAAGACACAACTGCAAAGAAAATCCAACAGTCAGGATTATGGTGGCCAAAGCTCCACAGAGATTGCAAAAGTTTTGTTAGTCGATGTGACAGATGTCAATGACTTGGTCGACCCCTACCAAGCACAGAAATTCCCTTGATATCAGTAAACCCCAGTCTCACATTCGAAATCTGGGCTATGGAATTCATAGGACCATTTCCTATCCCATCCAAAAGATTAGGTGCAATATATATTATCACTGCAGTAGAATACATCACTAAATGGGCAGAAGATGAACTCGTCGATATATGTTCGAGTGAGGTAGCCGCTAATTTTATCTACAAAAACATAATCACTAGATTCGGATGCCCACTAACATTGATTAGCGACTAGGGGACACACTTTATCAACAAAACTATCAAAAACTTGACCGACCAATTCCACATCGACCATTGACGGAGTACAACATATCATCCTCAGTCGAATGGGGCGATTGAAGCTTTCAATAAAACGTTAACAAAAGGGTTAACCAAAATATGCAATACTGACAAGGACGACTGGGACGACAAAATCCCTGCAGTCTTATGGGCGTATAGGACAGCCTATAAATGGTCAACCGACCAAACCCCGTTTCGACTAGTATACAAACAAGAAGCAGTCGTCCCACTACATTTCCGACAACAAACGCCTATTATTGCACAACTACTACATGTCGATGTCGAACAGGCAAGAAAGGACCGACTATTTCAACTCAGCAAGCTAGAAGAACACAGACTCATGGCTATACAACACCAAGAAATTCAGAAGCAACAACAGAAAGCATGGCATGACCGTAACATCAAAAACAAAAACCTGTTAGTCGGTGACCTTGCCTTACTTTATAATAGTTAAGTCAAAGGAAAACCCAAGAATCTCCACACAGAATGGATGGGACCTTACGTTGTCGAAGACATACATCCCAATGGTTTAGTCCGACTAAGGATGATGCAGGGCCTAGTATTTCAGAATCTCGTTAATGGAGCTCGACTAAAATGGTACAAAAAAAAAAATCATATAACGACCATAACCGGCCACCAAAACCCATAAAAATATAAAAATTCCAAAAACAAAATAATACCCCAAACACAACACCATGACAGGAAATCACCACTTCAACAACCGACATCATGACCTTTGACCATCTTCATCGACCATTCCTGTCGACCATTCTCCACACTAACACCAGCCGACGACCTCGATAGTCCCATCGTGCATTTATGACCTCGAGCACCGAAAGCAATTCACCATTAGTTCACACTTGCGTATTACAGCTAGAACGTCAAGTCCGCCATTAATACATCCATTATTGCACACTACCACACCATCGCCTATAAATACTGCACCATCGAAGGTTCATTCACCGCAACCTTTACACCCAAAGCATTTGAACACTCAGTCGACCAAAAACCAAGAACCCTGTAGTAACCTCGACCAAACAGACATAATGGCCCCCAAACAGACCAGAGCATCGACCAAGGAGAAAGAGATACAAGTTGTGGATACACCTTTGGTCCGCAGACTAAAGAACATCAAAAACGCCAAAGTGCAGGAGCGCCCATGGAAAAAAATATGGGCTGATATCCAAGAGTGGGCCTTTGTCGACAAGAAAATGACTCAAGCAGCCGAAAAAGTCCGATGCAGCACCCTCTTTGGATATGCCAACGCACCGCTAATGGAAAGCTTTGGTGGGACAAAAGAAGCTGCTGTAAAATTCATTATCATCCGATATCACAACGGTTAATTCTACTTTGATGAGCCGATCAACATTTCTGGGGATGTCATCTCCAAACTAACTGGCCTATCCAACAAAGGAGACCATGTACCAGTCGGAATCAAAGAGGGACTGGTCAAAGAGCTTACGGGATTATCTTCCAGGAAAAACTCAAAAGGGTTGATGATCGGCCAAATCACAACTAGAACGCCACAGATTGTGGCCAAAATCATCGCAATCACACTTACATTAGCAGGTTAAGGCATTGACCTCATGTTGGAAATGCTGGAGGCCGTCGACACTATTGCCACCAATGATTGAATCTACAGATGGGGGAATTATGTCACCGACATGATCAAAACCATTTGTGAGCGATGCCAGGAGACGGGAGGAATCATCAAGTTCCCCTTCCTCATCCTATGGATCGTTATGTACCACATCTGTCCAGAAGGAAGTCCCATCTTCCGTAAACCATAAAGGTTCGACATGTATAGGTTTAAACCCTTTTCCCAGAAAGGAACCCCACATGAACTGGAGCATGGAAAAGTATTCCTAGAGAACTGGTTCCAACAATTGAAAGTTCACACAACTAGATGGAGGGTGCCTCAAAACATCCGATGAAATCTACCAACGATCTCCCACATCCAGCTAGAGCTTGACCATACCTCAATGTGGTACATGCAGGGTGACGCCTCTAACGCCAAAGCACTTGACTACTACCCGTCTATCAACCAAATCTTCCAAGAATTGTCTCGACAGGATAAGACAAAAATATCAGTGCCAGAAGTAGCGAAACAGATTGACTTCTTAATTGAGGAGCCACTCACCGACCAAGAGAAAGAGGAAGAGTACGAGCTCAACCTCTACATCAGCACATTTGTGTCGGAGGACATACCAGTCGAACCCACTAGTCGGGTACAAATAACCATCAAACCTCTGACCGCAAAGCAAGTAGTACCACATCCCGCATAACCAAAGCCACAACCACAACAGCAAACAACTCCTTTGGCTCTAGAATATGTCATCTCGACTCAGGAACCGACAGGAGAAGTCGAACCTGACAACCCTGAGTATGCTGTGTCAAGAGGCATCATTCAAAAAATCACCAAGGAGATAGCAGCAGCAAGGAAGAAAATCAAAACCCAAGAACAACAACAAGGAAAAGGTAAGCGCAAACTTATCATTGTTGACTCATCCGATGATGAAGAGGAACTGGCTGTTGCGGCCCTTGACATTATAGAGGATTCCACGGTAAATAAAGTGCCAATAGAAACATGGTTCCAATGTTTTGTAGAAGCAGGAGCCCCTGAAGGTCGACCAAAGAAGGAAAAAACGACAACGACACCTGAAAACGTCGTCGATCTTGTGTCGACACCTCCACCTCCATCGCCGACAAAAATAGTCGAAGAGCAAGCACTGGCACAACAGTCAGTCAGCCCCCTCGACTTATACAAAAGCACAATACAGGAGACAGTGAAAGCAAAATTTGATAAAGATACCGAGCTAAAATCTTTCTTCGAGACATTTCCTGAGTTGTTTCAGTCAGCCCAGAAAATTTCCACCCAGGCTCCTCTCTATACAAGCAGCAGAACACAACCTACAGTATTTGCACACATCACGTCAACCTTCACATGATAATCTAACCAAGAGGGAGATGTGATTGGACAAGTGAAGTCTAATATTGAACCAGTCGACCCCGAACCCCAGGCCGACCTACCCACCACTACACTACCGGAAGCAGACATACCTTCCGACGAAAGTCCACACCATACTTCCCCAAAACCCATCACCCCCGACCATTCCCCCACTCCATCACCACCATCATCCCCACCACCACCCCCCTCCTAAGTCAGAAACAGGCCCAACACAACCAACTACATCCTCACAGCTAGAAGTGGTCATACAACCCCCCCAGCTAGAAAAACCATCGACTTCTATCCCGCAAACCAAAGGCCCCCCCTCAACTGTCATAGGTACACAGGAAACAGAAGCAGAAAAGCACAAGAAGAGGAAGGAGCATCATGGAAAGAATCCAAGACTTCAGATTAGCTTGAATGATGCAAGATCCTTGACCAACACATAGGTGGGCCAACTCCTCAAAACCCTAGCCAAAGAAGCAAAGACAAGGACTGAGCAAAGAACCAAATAACTCATAGACAAAAATACAGAACAGGTCAAGTTTCTCGACAAATGCAGGACTTTAGCTCAGTCCGTCATACTAGGTCCTATAGAAGTCGACACAGATAGACCGCTTGAAAGAGCGTATTAGCTCTTCGATAGCATGGTGTTGACCCTCCAAGTACACCTTCAGGAAACTAAGGAGGAACAGAAGGAGGAGACTGCCAAACTGCTACTAGAATAGCACACTGCATTCTCGGAAGCCTACAAAGTGCTACAGGACCATATGGAGGAGTTTGTCGTCACAGAAGAAGTCTTAAGAGACTGGCCTACTCACTATGGGAAAGTCTATCAGCAGACACGATAGAGCAGCAAGGGATTCAGGCTTTGGAGAGCCTAAAGACCACGGAGGCAGCACTTAGGCCGACGATAGAAGAACAGATAGTGGTAGAAAACACCAAACTACAGAAACTAGAAAGGGAAGCACACCAGTGGGTGCAACAAGCTCTCCCCAACCTAGAGAATGTTGACATCATCTGCCCACAAATGAAACGACTCATCGACACGGCAGAAGAGAAAACCCAGTTCATGGGCCCCAGCATGGAAAAGATAGTGGAAGTCCCCATCTCGGAGAAGATGTCGGTCCTGTCAAGCTTAAACACATTAACCATCGACATCCAGAAAGCTTTGCAGAGTTGGAAAGATTTCCAACATCACCTCGCTATCACAGCTCCAGCCATTGTTGAGGTCTATGTACAGAAAAGACCAACAATCCACCTTCACAGTCTGCCACAATGAAATTTTGAAGGACCAAACAAACAAAGTTTTGAGTACCTCTCTGTTTCTTCGGGATGAAGAAACGTTTTGTTCATGGGAGAGATGTAGAAGGAGCAAGTCGATAAGTCAACTTGAACGAGGACCGACTTAGTCGATCAACCGACTAAGTCAATGGGCCGACTTAGTCGATCAACCAACTAAGTTGGTCGGCCGACTAAACTAAGAGATTAGGTCGACCATCTAAAAGTCACGTCAGTTCACCGAACTGACAGGTAGTTATTTTGTAACCATCTGTAAATTGTATATATTAGTTTGTTGAACCAAACAAGAACTCAATTCAGTTCTCTGCATTGTATCGACTCATTGTAATAATATAATCTGTTTTAATCCTATCTGTTCTTGTCTCTTGTCTCTATTTTATATTTATGTATGTTTTAGTATGTATTATTGGTAACCTTATGTGATCTGTGATATTACAACAGATTCCATTAAACACCCAGAGAGGTGTTGGGCTTTAATGCAGGGCTACCAAATATCGCTTAAGATATGTTACACAGATAAGTATTTGGTTTACCTATCAAACTGTTGTTGTGGTTGATTCCTGTAAATATACATGAGCATATGATGGAGCCATGGTTTTGAAAATATTGTTATAGATTGAACCTTATATGAAAGAATTTGGCATGTGAATTAATTGTTGTGGTGTCCGAAAAGGAGGCACCGAGCTTGGTGAGGACCTAGAAGGATTTTTAGGATCTGAAGCAGAGCTGTCAGATTTCGATTGAAAGATGTTTTCAGGTAATCCGAGGCTTGCGGAAATTTGGCTACCCTTTAATACACACCCAGGTGTGAGGTGGGGCAGGGTTGTAAGTGCCATGGTTGTATTAGGCCTGTTGAACACCTGTGGAACCAAAAGAAGATACTTATGCAATATAAGTATTTGGTTCACTTGGCAACTTCTTAATATTTTTATGTTGGTATACATGTGCATGTGATTCCTCCATAATTTTTTAAAAACCTTGTAAATCTAACGTGGAATTGACTCATTGCTCAAGGATTGAGCATAGGTACTGCTCGATTTCCAAATATATTGGAGATGTTCCAAGCTGTGGAGAAGGATTCTGCTGGATCAGAAAAATATTCGGTGGTGTGTGTTGATGCATGTAATCAAGGACTTGGAGGAGTCCGTACATAGGACATCAGTGTAGTGGGACCAAGGAGGAGTTCCAGATCGTACCATTGGAAAAGTGAAAATGTAGAATGAGCACCATGATATTGATGAGGCTACATGGGACCTGGAGGATTCCATACGATTGGCACATCCATTTTTTTTTACTCTTGTAGAGCACCGAGGTAGTGCCAGGGTAGCATTTTGTTCAGTTTTGATGAGCACCGAGGACAATGCTGTTGAAGGGGGAGGGGAATGTAACACCCCAACTTTTACCCTATTTGCATTAAATATATATGATGTAAATATTGTAATTAATCATGGTGTGGAGCTAAAGGAAAAATCCTCACCATTGATTTATCGTTTTATGTTTTGGTGATTAAAATCGACGCCAATGGTATTTTGGGCTAACCAGCACATTATAATTTTAGACATCATGTAAATGTGCAATTTAATTAAATACCCACAACTAGTTATGTCAATGCAACATTAAAAGAGATGGGGGCATGATTTCCTAAGGATAAGGGGCGGGGGGGGGTATTTAACCTTTGGGGCCAATGGGGAAAAGCCAAATGTCAATGAAAGAACCCATCAAACTGTCAACCATATTTCTTATCTCATTCAACCAATCATTTAACTCTGTCAAAAATTGGTTGAAGTAGTTATTGCATGGGATGGGCAAGGTATGGAAGTCAGAAATTTGAATTTGGAAAAAACCCATTTCTTGGGAAAAACGTTTTTGACTTTTGGGGCAAGTTAACACCCAAAATGCATGCCCATTTTGGGAGACATCCAAAAGTCTTCTTCTCCTCACGCAGTGAAATATTTGGGGGTTGTTTTACCTTCACATTTTTGGCCTGTGTGTGTTCACCTTCATGATTTTGGGCTCCTGGGAATTTTTCTCACCATAATTCATCCACGATTGGAGCTCTCTCTAACAGCTGGAAATTCCTGTGTGTGGCAGCCACGTTGTTTTGTTTGTTGTGTGTGTTGTCCCTCACGTGGGTAGTTGTTTATTCTATTTCCTTAGTATGGGGAATTTGTTTTTGTAATGATTTGTGGTTGGGTTTCTTCCCCCACGATTTTTGTTGTATTTCTCCATCAACTTCCAAGATGGAATTCGTTTTGGCAATGCCAAGTGGATTCAGGAAGAGACCATGTTCTCTTGGGTGTTTTTGAGTTTCATTTTTAGCCATTTTAGGGGAAAAACGTCCCGGGATACAAATTGCTATTAGTGGGTTGTTTCACCTACCTTGGCAATTCATTCTGTTTCCGAACTATTTTTTGTCAACCCATAATTTTTTATTTTGCTGTGTATGCATTTGTGCTTTGGTCTGAAGCTGCATTGTGCTGTGTGGAGCATTCCCGTGTTGTCTTGGCTAAGCAATTCCAAGAATCCACCTATTAGTGGGATGATAGTGTTTAGATGTGGTTATTGGCTTGAAAATAGCTGTTTGGCCTCGCTATGTGTAATTCTGTGTCCCCTAGTTCCCTATGGAAATCATGCCCATCTCGAGGGTGGCAGTGATGTTGTGAGAGTAAGGAGCACACTAGCCTATGGTTGGGTGGAATGTTGCAGGGAAAAATCTAGTTTTGGGGAAGCTTCTTCTCAAGATAAGTATTCTTGTATTTAACTCTACAATTGTATTTTATTTGTAAATTTTCTTGAACATGTTAATTCTTGAATGTGTATGCTTTCATTGTATATTTCATATTTTATACATCTGTGTATGTTTTTAATTTCATGCATTTTCAATTCCTATGAATGGGGCTAGTTTTCTTGGGTAAAAAGGATTATGGTAGTGTCCTATTCGCCGGTCGGAGGGTCGAGGATGTTACAGTGTGGTATCAGAGCTCATGTTGTAGCATGGGCCTTAATGGGCTATGAAGAAGTAGTGACAGAAGCAAGGTTACCCTCTGCCCAATAGAGGAAAAATGTGAAAATCAGGGAGAATTTAAAAAAATTTAGAAAACTTCAAGTATGGGAAATATCGGATGACTTAGGATAAAGTCCTTCCGATACGTCGGATGACTTAGGCTGAAGTCCATCTGATACATTGTGTTATGTCAGTAATTTTTTCTCTCCATTTGGGTTTGTTTGCTTCAATTTTGGTTTGTTTTTTCACTTTCAATCATAGGTTTGATTACTTCTCAATTTTGGTCTTCTTGAAAATTTTATTGATGATTTATCAGTTTTAATAGTTTGTGAGCATTTTTGTTTTCTTTAGACTTTATTTGTCTTTTTATAGCCTTTTTGACTTTGTTTTGAAAGAGGTAAAGAAGGTCTATTTCCAAAATTGATTCAGTGACATGTTTAGAGAACAAAATACACTTGTTAATGACCCTTAAAAAACCTCTAAACATCCG
>LPNX010822239.1:419731-459645 GCA_001517045.1 Pseudotsuga menziesii | reverse complement strand
GATGAGTTGGGCCATGCGACTCACCTATGTCCTCAGTTACCGGCATTACAGGAGTACATGCAAATGCTTGACGACGACCCCACTATCCCAGTTGTCCATCTAGATTCATCCCCTAAGCCTCGCGACAAATCCCTGCGCACTAACCAATCCTGTGCCCTATGCGGTGTTTACAGGCATTACTCACATCACTGTCCTGATCTCCCCAAGTACAGAGCAGCTCTTTGAGATGAACAATCTAGATCTTGAGACGGCACCACTCACTATTGAGGAAATCCACCCCCCGGTTTCTTCCTCTTCCGAAGAGGTTAATACCATATATATGATCTCTTCCGTCACTACTCCCTCGTTAACCGACTTGACGACACAAACATTCTGTACTGATGAGGAGATTCTCGAGGCCCTCACTGCCCCGGATTATCCCTGGGATGACATGCACCATCATTCCTACTTCCTCCCAGATGAATCCTCTTCTAACACTGCTACCCAATTTGCCATTGAATCCAAAGAATTCCTTCCCCACAAGGTCGACTGGTTCAAGGACCCTATTCCTGCTCCTGACGCCTTCGAAGAAGGTAACATGGCCAACATCTCACCTGTCATCCAAATTGATATTGCTGCCCCAGGAAGCACCCCATCGCGGCTCCGACCCCCTAACCTACGGTCCACCCCACGTGGACCGTGCAAATAGTACCTGTTTCCACCATTGGAATCAGCACGACGAGACTGTCACGATGGTCACCTCGTTGCATTATTTTTTCTACGTCATTTTTTGCCCATTTTTTAGACACCGCTAATCACCTCGGTTTGCATGCCACTTCGGCCGCTCTCCATTTTTAACACTTTTTATATCACCAGATTCATTTTTTTTGAGCTCATGATGATGCTTGAGATCATTTCTCGTTCTCACTTGGTACAATTTCAACATTGTGTCCCGACATCTTGCTTCCTCAATGTACGTGCCACATCGGTCGCCATCAAATTGTTCCACACTTTTTACATGAGCCATCCACTCCTGTCATACTGCAAATGTTTCGTTATTTTGCCACCATTCATTCACCCCGCAAGGAAGCCCACCAGTGTTCCCCCCCACCCTCAGTCCTGGTCATCATAAATGTTCCTTGATTGAACACTTCCTCCTTTCCTGGCCATTAATTCAGAGTCTTCTTATTTTCTTTCAAACTCCTTAAAATTGAAAGCAACCATGAGCATGTACTGTCCTGGGCTCGTAAAATCCACACAACAGTACCATTCTATTACTTCAGAGTCTTCTTATTTGCTTTCAGACTCCTTAAAATTGAAAGCAACCACGAGCATGAACTGTCCTGGGCTCGTAAAATCCACATGACAATACCATTTTATATCCACACTTCTTCTAGTTCCCTAACCCATGAAGAAGTCCCCCTGCGCCTCTTGGCGCTATGATCAATCCTCTCGGCAGCACCCCCAATCAGGTCGCCTTTGTTCAAGTATTCTGCAATCTCCTGCCATTGTACCACAGCTTGAGTCTCCCTCAGCCCATTCACCCTCAGATCCTATACCGCTATGATCCCTTTACCACCAGTCAGTCTCATATGCTGCCCGATCATCCCCGCCATCATACTCTGAACAAAGGAAGTTTGAGTCCACCCACTCTACTTGCCCAGTTATTCCCCCCAGTTTATCACTCCTGCCATCAGTACTATCACAGTTCAGTTTTTCACCTCGCGCTCCTGTCAAGGAAACATCATTGCCTTGATAGTTGCAGGTCTCCCTCTGTCGACGACAACCCCTTTATTCCAGAGGATAGACCTAGAGGCCCCTGCGCCTTGGACCCATCACCATCTGTGGTGAGTGCCTATGGACCATTTTGGGAGGAGTCATCATTGCCTCTCCGAATAGTTGTTTCTCACATGCTCGACTTCAGCACCTTAATCGCATCGTTGAGAATTGCGCAGGATGTATATCCTTTCCATTATGTGTCGAAGACCCTGGATTTCCCCCGACTCTAGCACATTGGTGAGTCACTTTGGAACGGCCAGTTATATGTTCCCATGGATGTCTGGGCTGTGTTGGCGATTGTATTCGGAAGCCATCCAGTTCCATGCTTCCTTAAGTACCCAGTTGGGTTTTAGATCAGTGTACCATTGCAAGTATGACCGTTCTCACTTTGATCCAGCAGCTCATTAGTTCCTTTGGAACCACATTCCGTAGCATTGCTGTCATTCCAGTGCATCAATTGTTCAGCTCAAACATGGTCAGCCCAGCATATGTTCCAGATTTATGTCCCTTCTGGACCCTTATGATATACACAGTGGATTTCTATGTATCCTACAGGTCCCTCTTTTCGGGCCTCACAGTTATTTTTATGTATCTTGATACGAGCATGGGTATGCCCGCCTCATCAAGATGATTAGATGATTCCTCATCCATTATTGAGGTTATGTACTTTTCAGTCCTTGCAGTTGGTTAGAGATCGTCGTTACGGGCTTTAGTTGGTTCCTTCTCTTCTCCACACCACAGGAAAAATGAATATGACTTATGATGTCCATCGGCCATACGATGAGCTCCTGCCCTCGCACATCAGGGGGCAATCTGTTAACACCCAAAAAGGGTTCACTACCTCATCCACCCCATTACATGGCTCATTTGTCCATTTTCCTACCATATTTCCATCAAAAACCCATAAAACCATCTAAAAATCCTCCAAAAGGCCATAAAACCCTCTTTTTCTCCAAAAATATCCAAAATTCCTCCAAAAAAGAAAAAATCTCCAAAAAGGAAGAAAAAATATAAAATAATGAGGAAAAGGAGGAAAAAACCCTAAACAGCTAAAACCCTAAACAGCTGAAACCCTAACCCTAAAATCGGCACTCCACCACTATAAATAAGTGATGGAGACCCCTTATTTCACATCCACAATCACAAGTATCCTGCCTCTGCCAAAATTTCTCTTGAAACCCTAGCTCACCCTTGAGCTACTTTCACCGTGAGAGCCCTTTTTGGCCCATTTCCACCATTGGAGAAAGAGAAGGAGCAGCTGGAGCTCGGAGCAACCTCTTGGATCAGCACAATGGGCTTCACCAACTTCCACATTGGAGGTCAGATCAATAAAAAAACATTCCTTACTTTTTGTTGTTTTGCTTCATGAACATGTTTAGATTAATTTTTATTACTGCTTAGCATCTTTTATTTCACATATTATTGAACTGCTACTAAGGAATCCATTCTCCTTAGTAGGTGCTCATTTGCACAAGCTAGGGATAAAACCCTAGCTACAATCTTTCAACTATCCATGGCAATGCATTTGAAATCCCACCGATCTTCCTTCAACAGGCAAGCTGTAAATTTTTATTGCAAAAGGAAATAATTCTTCTTACAATACATCATCACCAGTCTTACTGGGGAAAAAATCCCCTTCTTCTGTCTACGCTTCCTACTTTTATACAAAAAGGTAAAATGGTTGGGCTGCCCAAAGTAACCTTTGGGCTTCCCAACCTTTTGCTTTCCCAACACTTCATTTCTCAAAAAGCTTTTACAAAATTATTAAATTATTACAAAGTTGACCGGTCCTTTATGAGGAGGGTCCCGCTTGACTTTCTAGGAACTTCTTCCACGCTGCTGCTTCAGCAGCAAGGCCTTCAAAAGCGCATGGCTCTAGGAACTGAATGTTGATGTCAAACTTCTCGAATTGGTTCCTGATGGCCTCAATCCTCGCTGGTCTCAACCAAAGCTGATCTTCTAGGAACTGCAAGCTAACGGCTACGTGGCCTACCTCGTTCTTCAGCACCAGGTCATCAATGGCTTTAATCTGTTGTGTTCTGGCCACTGCATCTTGATATCTTTTCTGCAATATTTCCACAACGGCCTCATGGATCGAGAACTCCTCAAGCCTATGCTCAGCCTCTGTTTGACATCGGTTGTACGTATTCAGGAGCCTTCTGAAATATTCTGAGCAAGATCCCTGCGTCCTTTTTACAGCCTTCTTGAAGTCTTCTGCAGTATTGATGGCAAACTCTACTAGGTTGTGATCTCTCTTGAGGTCTTGATGGTCTTTTACTGGTAGCCCTTCTGGAGTCTCGGCATCATCTTCTGGCCTCGCCATTCTGGTACTTAAGACTTCAAGAACATCCTGAGATCGATCAACAAAGTATGAGGAAGTTTCCATGATCTCTTCTGGCCTGCTGTCAATCTGAAGGACTTTGCACCTTTCTTCTTCTAGAGTGGTCTGCAGCTGTAGCATTTTATCCTTCTGAGCCAGGATATGGTCTTTAAATGGCTGCAGATCGACTTGCTATTCCTTGGATGCCTCCACGTCAGTATTCAGAGATGCTAGCTACTCTTTCAGTTCTTGGATCTGTGAATCATTGGCCTCATAGATGATCTTCTGCTGCTCTTCCAGCTCTATCACCTTTGACAGTAACTGCTCCTTCTCCTTCTTCAACCCTTGATCTTCTGCTTTCATTTGCTCCAGGTGTTCCTGTGTAGCCTCCTGGGCCTGTCTTTCTTCATGGAAAACCTACAGTTCAGCTTCAGCAGTCTTCATTTCCCTTTGTAAGTGTTCAAACTTGCGCTTTAGTCTGTTTCCCTCCTCTCTTTCTCTCTTCAAGGTATCCTTCAGCTGCTCAGAAGATTTCTTGTATGACTCCAGTTTAGTCATCACCTTGTCTATGTTATCCTCTGAAGCATGTAGTATTGCAGTTCCGGCCCTTATGGTAAGTCTTGGATCCACGTCTGTCCCTATCATAACAGCAGTATCTGTTATCATTGTGCCAGCCATTCCTTCTGATTCTACCTTTATTTATGTCCTCTTCATTATTCTCTTGGTATCCCTATCATAATACACAGTATTGAAATCAGGGATTTCCTTGCCCTTTTCTTGGACAAAAGGAACTATTCTGAGCGAAGGGAACACAAGAGTGTCGGCAGCAGGCACTTGTGGATCCTGGACCTCTGGATTTTATGTTTCTTGGGTCTGCTCCTTAGTAGCTGATTGTCCTATCTCTGTCATCTTTTGACCTTCTGCTTCCTACATTCTCATTTCCTCATCTAGCTTTCTCTTCACTTCTTCAGCTGCTTTCCTAGCTACTTCTTCAGCCTCTTTGGCTGCTTCTTGGGCCTTCTCAGCTCCTTCTTGGGTAGCTTTTATTTTTTCTTCTTCTTCGCCATGAAGCCATCCTGCAGATTCCTGTGCTAGCTTCTGTGCCTCCTCCTGTCTCCTTTTGGCCTCTTCCTTAGCTCTGGCTTGCTCAGCTTTGGCTCGCTCAGCCCCTTTTACACCTTTAGTGGAGATCTTGGCTTGAATCTTCTTCTTAGAGCTGTCAAGTTAGGGGCACTTCGGAAGACAGATTATTACTTATCGAAGTGATGAGTATACTCAAAGTGAACCTTATGTTCTTTGCAATGCTCCACAACCTTACCTTGGGAATCACTCCTCTAGAATGGCATCCTACCAAAATGGAATTTCTCTAATTCTGCTACAAATTGATCAGCCTGTTTCACTTTAGCAAATCTGCAGCTTCCTAGTTTGAATGGAAAAGGGGGTAAGCGGTATTCTTGTGTTCAAACATGAATTTTCCTATTCCATCGATGAAAACTTGCCTGACCACCTCCTTGTGGACAATATAGTCGGTTGCGTATTTTGGCAGCAGGGAAGGGGCTTTTGAGCCACCAAACATTCTGAAATACATGCCATTTTCTGTCAAGTAATAGTCTGCGTATTCTTCTATTACTTTCATGGCCCCCTCTGACAAGCAGTCACATTCCTTCAGAAAAATGAGGGTGTGCAATGGCATAAAGAACTGTTCGCATACTTCTCTATAGTGGCTGTGGTAAACATGTGCCCACAAAGGTTTGTAAGCCGCGTAGATAGGCATTCTCTCCCTATCCCAAATGCACCTGAGACCCGGGAAGGGCTTATGACACAATATGCAGTCTATAAGTATCAATCTCATGTAAAAATCAGAATTTTTTCGGGTCTCTCCCCCCTGGGATGCGGCCAAGCAAGTAGACAGACTGTTTGAAACTAGGCTGGGCCAATTGAAGATTGTCCCATCGGTGGCCATGTGAAAGATGAGAGGTATCCATTCCATCTTGAACAACCTGCCATGAGCTCTTCCAAATATTCTGTTGAGCATCAAGGCTATGAATCTGTATGGAGCCCTTAGAATCACTGTATAATACTCATTCGTTGCTCTGGGCCTGAAAATTTTCCATCTTAGCATCATTCTTTTCATGGTTTCTATCAGGTCCATTTTAATGTTACTCAACCAGTCATCAGACATGAACACTTCGGGCTCCGGCAGATGGTAGGCCAAGGATACATAACTAGGGCTGTACGCAGCATAACCTTGATCATTAACATCCTTCAGAATCATTGTTGAGACATCCGCCTGAGGCAGAATCCATCCTATGACTTCCGGGCATGGGAGGAGTTCCGGCCTAGTGGCGACCTTCATGAGTGCCGATCTTTCGATGTTGGCGTAGATGGGATCCTCTTCCAGTCCCATATCAGGCACCTCTCTTCTGGTGATGAGTCTATGGACATCCCCCCACTGATATTCAGGTTCAACACCAGAGACACATTGGGTGTCCCCATATATATATTCAGTCTTTGTTTCAGCTTCTTCTTGTGGCACTTCTTCCACCACTGGGGCCTTTTTCTTTTGTCTTTTGGACATGGTAGAATTGACTTCTTCCTGCCATAGGTAACATGATAATATTGAGGCATCAAAGTTGCAGACATTTTTATATCAGTGTGCAGTATTTACAGCAATTAGTCAATAAAACTAACATACCAGCTTGCATAACCTAACTGAACTGACTAATAGGCTTATTATGCACATGTTAGTGTCCTTGTCTATAAGATGCAACATTACTGCACGATATTGAACCATTCCATAACCATCTTTAAACTGCAACAAACTACATCGATATCCAGTATGCCAGTCTCACATGCTTAAGGTGATAGTAAGTAAAGAACCCATTGCATACATGTGCAGCCTAAAAGTTGCTTTAATCATTAGAACCATTAAAATGCAGCTTACAGTACTCAAAATTTTATCCTGTGTGTATCAACAAAAGAGATGATCGAACGTAGTTATATGCGGCATGACTGTGGGGGTTCATTATGCTTTTAACAACATATATCTTAACAGGAATGGACACAATGAGGAGCCACGCCGCTTGCGGAAAAATAATTACATTAGTTTGACTACCCATGGTGTTCCAGGCTAAAGATCTACAAATCATAGCGGATTCTTTCCAACCAGCTAGGGTTTCAAAACAAGAAGTGCAGAATGGCGCAGTGAAACCAATGTCCGAGGGTGCGGATAAAATGAGGCCACAACCACGAGGAAAACCCACAGGTAATGCAGAAAATTCCTATACAATCCCCTCTTCTGACACAATCATCACTATCCAAGGAAGCTTGGTGCAGACGGCGTAACGGCCGTCTGCACCAAACCCCCACCTCTATATGCAGGGTTTACAAGCAAGGCCGCGACCTAAATAATTTCTTCGTGAGTTAAAAAACTGCCCTGCTAACTGTCAAAACTAGCCCTCACGTTACTTATATAGGCTTGAAAACAACGGAACCGGCAAACCGCTAGGGGAAAACTACCGCGACTCAAAACTGTCCATATAAAATTTATCGCATGCTTTAAAGGAAAAGGAGATGGTGAAAATAACCTACTTGGCAAGACTGCGCAGCTGACGTGGAGATAACCGCCGAGCACAGTGAAAACACCTGGACCGAAAGTACTGCAACGGCGAAACGGGCGAGTGCGATAGATAACGGCAGAGCACACTAATCGACAACGATGGAATGATAAACAAACCTCGTGACCCGCTCACATATATACAAAATCCACACATGTGACATAACATGTTGGATGGGAATCCATTCTAAATCGGAGGGTGAGAATGCGGAACCTTCCGCAACGGCGGAAGGCCATAACGTCGATCCGTCCGCAATGTTGGGCGAGACGGGAGAACTCAACAATCGGACGTTGGAGAAAACTTGAATCGGAAGCCGAGAGTTTGAAGCTTTCTGCAATGGTGGAAGATACAATCCTAAAAGTCTCCGTTCCTGTTACACGTGTCAGACGCCGGGAGGATCTCAAGTCGAAGGACGGAAGTCCAAATCCCTCTGCAACAGGGGAAATTAACACAGTAAAAGGTTCCGACTTAAAAACTTGAAGTCATTTGAAAATGCATAAGTCGGGAGAAAAGCATAAATCACAATCAAAAGCTCATCCGCAACGGCAGGATAAAAGATTAAAAAAGTGTCCGATGCCCAATCAGAAAAGCACCCGCCGTAAAAAAAAAAAAAAGGTTGGCAGTCGGAAGGTTCTGCAATCGGGAGGGGAAAACTTAAAACCCGCCGCAACGACGGAAAACCAAAGCAAAACAGCTTCCGATTTCAGCAAGCTTCAAAAACGACCAACAGCAGCAATCCAATAGGTTTCCAAAGGTTCTCCAAGGCAGCAAGTAGAGCAACCCAGGCATTAAAACAAACATTCTGAGAAATCATTGCATCAAAGTAGGGAAGGAAAAACAAGCTAATCCAAAACAAAGGAGGGTCCTAAAAAAAATTTAGAATTTTGGGAAATTGTTGCAGACGCAACAAGTGGCGACTACCTGGTGAACTCCAGATCTCTGAATTAACTTTTTCCCAATGCAAGACCATCTAAATAAAAGTCAAAATCTTCTAGATGTCTGCATTCCTAAGCCAGCGTAAATTATGCATTAAATTACTCAGAATAAGCCCATTCTTTCGGGAGAAGGTAACATCAGGAGTGTTTCAGTTCTGAATAACTCTTTTGAGGCCAAATAAATGAGGTTTATTTTACCTTCCCTTTGGTAGTTACAGCTAAGACACCACAGGATTGTAACAGAGGGTCACAGTATTATCCTTTTGTTCTTTATTCCCACGCCAACTGCACTTTTGTGCTATTTGAATTTTAGTTCTTTTGATATGAGTCCTCCTGCAGGCCTTTTCTTACTGAATTTTAATTTAGGATCCTCTATCCCATAGTGCCCTTTTGTGTAAACATTGTATTTCATAATTCAGTTCACGGACAGAGAGGATCTCGTGGCCAGTTAGTATTTCATGCTTGTCAAGCTTTGCTTTGGTATGTCTCATTTCTTTCAGGAGTTTTGACTCTTGATAGCTTTCTGCTTGTCTGAATTTATGGCATGGGATCATTTATATATGATATACCATTTACCCTACTTCCTTTCCATGGGTCTTTTGCTGTCACCCCCTAGGATACTTAAGATGTGAAATGGATGGAGCCTCAAAATAGTATTCCAGACTCTTTTTACTTCTGAGCTATTTACAGGGTTAAGTAAGACTTTACTGAATGCATTGCCAATTAGGAAAACAGCTACTAGAAGATATTCCATACTTTAGAGCACAGTACTTCACTCAAGATCCTAGTTAATCAAGAATCCTGATGTTTCCATTGCAACCAAAAATTTTCCTCTTTATTACAACCAAAAACTAGCAAAGCAAATAGCCAAAAGAAGCAAAAACATCAAAGCAATAAAGCATGAAAACAGCATCTAGTATTACGAAAGAAAACAATTTATTTATGTACACAAGAAAAACAAAGACTTTGCCCATTCCTGAAAAATTTTAAAATTAGAGAGCTAAGGAATGAGCCGGGTTTTTAGACATGAGTTATCTAACCATGATCCAACGGTGCTGTTATTGAAATGGAACCCATATCTAATATCCTGCAGTCATCACTTTCAGCCTGGGGAAGTTGAAGGAGTTTAGGCTGACTGTCCATCATAGAACTGGCCCTTTTTTAGGGATGATGTCTTAGATTAAATTCAGTCAGATAATTTCCCAGGATAGAATCAGCAGACTCATTTCCTTCTCCTAACTTAGTGACAGTATACTTCATGTATGGCTCTCTTAGAATTTTTATTGGATTTGGGGTGCCCTTGAGAGGCAAAAGCAGATGAGACCAATCTGAAGCAAAATAACCTTTCAATCTGGAAGACCAATCACGGTTGAGAATGAGCCCATATCCCCTTGGTATGTCAGCCACCATAATGTCAATAAAATGACATATCTTGTTGTTTGCAGCCAAACGAATGAGGACGTTCTTCATCTCTCCCACCACCTTGACACCTGTGCGGTCTAATTGCGTTACTTCACGAGGTGTAGACTCTAGCTATCCATTAATATTTTTACAAATCTCCAGGGGCATCACATTCACTTCGGCTCTAGATTCCACCAAGCAGTTATGCACATTACAATTCGAAATCTCTAGAGTCAGAAGAAAAGGTGGGCTGTCAAGGTTTTCTTTCCAACCTGGTTCTTGGTCTTCTTCTCCTAGTTGGTTTTGAGTAGGTATATCCTTTGCTAGCTCTTGAGTTTCATCAAAGTTTTCCCCACTAACACCTGTATGTTCTTCTACAAGTTTGACAGTCTCAGTGATCGGCTCCGTCTTCTGATTGAGGGTATTGTTCTTATGCATTTTTCCCTCGTCCATTCTCTTAACATTCTCCTGCCACTTGTTAATTTTAGAAACCATTGCATTGTCTTGGCCTATGACTCTCATGTCCTTCGTAGTTGTAGATGTGCATTCAGATTTAGGAGTGTCATTGTCCATGTCAAAAAGTGAAATACCATTCCATGAGAACATAGTATCATCCTCCGGTTTTCTTATGATCTATTTCTCCTTTTCCTCCTCACCACTATCCTTAATCAATTTAGGATCCAATAACTTATTCATCACCAATGTCATTGAATGTAACCATTGAGGACACTTCTTCTTAGAATGAGGTTGTTGGTGAAAGGTATAGAAATTATCCCTTCCTACTTCTATTATGTTTATTGATTCCGAATTGGGAGGAGGGACTTGCCATTGGTCATTGTTTTCTCTTTTCGGATAGTGAGGCGTATAGGATTTCTGAATGTCCCTTTCCCTTTCCAGATCTATTATTCGGTTGGATAATTTCTGGAGCATTTTCATCATTCCCTGATAATCATGTGATTGATATTCTCTAGGTTTAGACAGTAGTGAGATTCTTCTGGCATTAATCTCGTCTTCAAGTGGATCCGGATAATCTTCTACACTTTCACTTTCAGCCTCTACCCTTTCAACCTCTTCATAAGTTTCTACCAGGGTAGGCTTGAGTTTCATCTTGGCAAACATGGCCAGCTCAAGCCCTAGGGCTGAGGTGTAATACTCAATTAAAACCTTGTCCGAGGGTCTGTCTACTACAGAAATTTTTTTAGGTACAGTGAAAATCTCTGAGTGAAACTATGTACCTTTTCATTCTTCTCTTTTCTTAACCTACCAAGACCTTTCATTAATGAGGCATGTTTATTTTGGGCTGTGTATTTACTTCTAAAAACTCTTTCAAAGGTGTTCCAATCAGGAATGGAGTTTGCAGGCAGACTGAAATACCACGATGCTGCTGCTCCTTTCAGAGTGTGCGGAAACAGCCTATAGACCACATCTTCATACTCCCCAGCCCTTAGCCCTTCTAATGCTAGGTAGAAGCTTTGAAGGTGATCATCTACAACAATCCCTTCCTCAGGGTCGAACTTAGGCAAGAGCTTGTCAAAGACTGGAGGTAGATTGTGCAAAGGAGGTGTTAAGTTCAGAGGGGACCTATCTCTCCATGCCGGCAGAGGGTTGGGTTGATTACCAGCCATGATCAGGTGGTAAACGAATAAGCCACTGGAAAGAACAGTCCTTCAAGGATAGTACCGGATTCTGCAAATACTTGGGTTAGGTTGAAAGCTTCAAAACATCTGCTGGTAGGATAGTCTCAGGAAATTTAGTTCCACGGCTAGCCACCTATTAGCGGCCCTCCTTCTAGTGCTAAAATTGTTGAGGCCTGGAAATTCGCAGGTGGAAACAGGTAAGGGATTCTCCCCAATCAACATTCCCAACTAGCCCGTTGACTGTTTTTTATAGGGAATCTGTCCAGTTTACGGTCCGGCCACTGTAGGTCAAAGTAACAAAAAAAAAGGGGCTACCGGTTGCGGCCCAGTCCACCGGAATTTGTAATTTTTTGACTTAAGAATGGAATGCAAGTATCTACCTAATTATGCAGGGTGGTGAAGGATGCAAGGATCATTCACAAAGTGATGCATAGGTTCTTACCTCTCCTCTTAGGCTCACCAGCACCTGAATCACACATGCAGCTATGCAATGGCCTAGCTATCTATCTATCTATCTATCTCTATCTACCTATCCCCGGGGAGCTAAATTGTATTTAATATATATGATTAATGTGAATGTGCACGCATGATAACAGCAATTACAGATAGCTGACATTTACTTTTACAAGCATGAACAATGAAAGATATTTCCACAACCAGGTAGCTAATTGTTTTATGATAATCCTACATTACTCATGGTGGTTATTTCGCAAATAAATAAGAAATCATTTAAACAAAGACATAGGTCATAAAGTTAGAACGATCTCACGATTCATGGACACAATGCTGAAAAACAAAGTAGTTCATCTTTCAACTATCCATGGCAACGCATTCGAAATCCCACCGATATTCTTTCAATAGGAAAACTGTAAATTTTTATTGCAAAAGCAAATAGTTCTTCTTACAATACATCATCACCAGTCTTACTGGGGAAAAAAGCCCCTTCTTCTCTCTACCCTTCCTACTTTTATACAAAAAGGTAAAATGGTTGGGCTGCCCAAAGTAACCTTTGGGATTCCCAACCTTTTGCTTTCCCAATGCTTCATTTCTCAAAAATCTTTTACAAAATTATTAAATTATTACAAAGTTGACCAGTCCTTTATGAGGAGGGTCCCACTTGACTTTCTAGGAACTTCTTCCGCGCTGCTGCTTCAGCAGTAAGGCCTTCAAAAGTGCATGGCTCCAGGAACTGAATGTTGATGTCAAACTTCTCAACTTGGTTCCTAATGGCCTCGATCCTTGTTGGGCTCAACCAAAGCTGATCTTCTAGGAACTGCAAGCTAACGGCTGCGTGGCCTACCTCGTTCTTTAGCACCAGGTCATCAATGGATTTAATCTGCTGTGTTCTGGCCTCTGCATCTTGATATCTTTTCTACAATATTTCCATAAAGGCCTCATGGTCTGGGAACTCCTCAAGCCTATGCTCAGCCTCTGTTTGACATTGGTTGTACGTATTCAGGAGCCTTCTGAAATATTCTGAGCAAGCTCCCTGCATCCTTTTTACAGCCTTCTTGAAGTCTTCTGCAGTACTGATGGAAAACTCTACTAGGTTGTGATCTCTCTTGAGGGCTTGATGGTCTTTTATTGGTAGCCCTTCTGGAGTCTCGGCATCATCTTTCGGCCTCGCCATTCTGGAACTTAAGACTTCAAGAACATCCTGATATTGATCAACGAAGTATGAGGAAGTTTCCATGATCTCTTCTAGCCTGTTGTCAATCTGAAGGACTTTGCACCTTTCTTCTTCCAGAGTGGTCTGCAGCTGTAGCATTTTAGCCTTCTGAGCCACGATATGGTCTTTAAATGGCTGCAGATCGACTTGCTATTCCTTGGCTGCCTCCAGGTCAGCAAATAGAGACGCTAGCTGCTCTTTCAGTTCTTGGATCTGTGAATCATTGGCCTCATAGATGATCTTCTGCTGCTCTTCCAGCTCTATCACCTTTGACAGTAACTGCTCCTTCTCCTTCTTCAACCCTTGATCTTCTGCTTGCATTTGCTCCAGGTGTTCCTGTGTAGCCTCCTGGGCCTGTCTTTCTTCATGGAGAACCTGCAGTTCAGCTTCAGCAGTCTTCATTTCCATTTGTAAGTGTTCAAACTTGCACTTTAGTCTGTTGCCCTCCTCTCTTTCTCTCTTCAAGGTATCCTTCAGCTGCTCAGAAGATTTCTTGTATGACTCCAGTTTAGTCATCACCTTGTCTATGTTATCCTCTGAAGCATGTAGCATTGCAGTTCCGGCCCTTATGGTAAGTCTTGGATCCACGTCTGTCCCTATCATAACAGCAGTATCTGTTATCATTGTGCCAGCCATTCCTTCTGATTCTACCTTTCTTTCTGTCCTCTTCATTATTCTCTTGGTATCCCTATCATAATACACAGTATTGAAATCAGGGATTTCCTTGCCCTTTCTTAGACAAAAGGAACTATTATGAGCGAAGGGAACACAAGAGTGTCGGCAGCAGGCACTTGTGGATCCTGGACCTCTGGATTTTCTGTTTCTTGGGTCTGCTCCTTAGTAGCTGATTGTCCTGTCTTTGTCAGCTTTTGACCTTATGCTTCCTGCCTTCTCATTTCCTCATCTAGCTTTCTCTTCGCTTCTTCAGATGCTTTCCTAGCTACTTCTTCAGCCTCTTTGGCTGCTTCTTGTGCCTTCTCAACTGCTTCTTGGGCAGCTTTTCTTTTTTCTTCTTCTTCGCCATGAAGCCATCCTACAGCTTCCTGTGCTAGCTTCTGGGCCTCCTCCTATCTCCTTTTGGCCTCTTCCTTAGCTCTGTCTTGCTCAGCTTTGGCTCGCTCAGCCCCTTTTCCACCTTTAGTGGTGATATTTGGCTTGAATCTTCTTCTTAGAGCTGTCAAGTTAGGGGCACTTCGGAAGATAGATTCTTCCTTATCGAAGTGATGAGTATACTCAAAGTGAACCTTATGTTCTTTGCAATGCTCCACAACCTTACCTTGGGAATCACTCCTCTGGAATGGCATCCTGCCAAAATGGAATTTCTCTAATTCTACTACAAATTCATCAGCCTGTTTCACTTTAGCAAATCTGCAGCTTCCTAGTTTGAATGGCAAAGGGGGGTAAGCGGTCTTCTTGTGTTCAAACATGATTTGCCTATTCCATCGATGAAAACTTGACTGACCTCCTCCTTATGGATAATATAGTCGGTTGCGTATTTTGGCAGCAGGGAAGGGGCTTTTGAGCCACCAAACATTCTGAAATACATGCCATTTTCTGTCAAGTAATAGTCTACGTATTCTTCTATTACTTTCATGGCCCCCTCTGACAAGCAGTCACATTCCTTCAGAAAAATGAGGGTTTGCAATGGCATAATGAACTGTTCGCATACTTCTCTATACTAGTTGTGGTAAACATGTGCCCACAAAGGTTTGTAAGCTGCGTAGATAGGCATTCTCTCCCTGTCCCAGATGCATCTGAGACCCGGGAAGGGCTTATGACACAATATGCAGTCTATAAGTATCGAGCTCATGTAAAACTCAGACTTTTTTCGGGTCTCTCCCCCCTGGGATGCGGCCGAGCAAGCAGACAGACTGTTTGAAACCAGGCTGGGCCAGTTGAAGATTGTCCCATCGGTGGCCACGTGAAAGATGAGAGGTATCCATTCCAGCTTGAACAACCTGCCATGAGCTCTTCCAAATATTCTGTTGAGCATCAAGGCTATGAATCTGTATGGAGCCCTTAGACTCGCTGTATCATACTCATTCGTTGCTCTGGGCCTGAAAAGTTTCCCTGTTAGCATCATTCTTTTCATGGTTTCTATCAGGTCCATTTTAATGTTACTCAACCAGTCATCATACACGAACACTTTGGGCTCTGACAGATGGTAGGCCAAGGCTACATAACCAGGGCTGTACACAGCATAACCTTGATCATTAACATCCTTCAGAATCATTGTTGAGACATCTACCCGAGGTAGAATCCATCCTATGACTTCCGGGCATGGGAAGCGCTCCGGCCTAGTGGCGACCTTCATGAGTGCCGATCTTTCGATGTTGGCGTAGATGGGTTCCTCTTCCAGTCCCATATCAGGCACCTCTCTTCTGGTGATGAGTCTATAGACATCCCCCCACTGATATTCAGGTTCAACACCAGAGACACATTGAGTGTCCCCATATATATATTCAGTCTTTGTTTCAGCTTCTGCTTGTGGCACTTCTTCCACCACTGGGGCATTTTTCTTTTGTCTTTTGGACATGGTAGAATTGACTTCTTCCTGCCATAGGTAACATGATAATATTGAGGCATCAAAGTTGCAGACATTTCTATATCAGTGTGCAGTATTTACAACAATCAGTCAATAAAACTAAGATACCAGCTTGCATAATCTAACCGAACTGACTAATAGGCTTATTATGCACAGGTTAGTGTCCTTGTCTATAAGATGCAACATTACTGCACGATATTGAACCATTCCATAACCATCTTTAAACTGCAACAAACTACATCGATATCCAGTATGCCAGTCTCACATGCTTAAGGTGATAGTAAGTAAAGAACCCAATCCATACATGTGCAGCCTAAAAGTTGCTTTAATCATTAGAACCATTAAAATGTAGCGTGCAGTACTCAAAATTTTAGCCTGTGTGTATCAACAAAAGAGATGATCGAACGTAGTTATATGCGGCATGACTATGGGGGTTCCCTATGCTTTTAACAACATATATCTTAGCAGGAATGAACACAATGAGGAGCCACGCCGCTTGCGGCAAAATAATTACATTAGTTTGACTACCCATGGTGTTACAGGCTAAAGATCTACGAATCGCAACGGATTCTTTCCAACTAGCTAGGGTTTCAAAACAAGAAGTGCAGAATGGCGCAACAAAACCAATGTCCGAGGGTGCAGATAAAATGAGGCCACAACCACAAGGAAAACCCACAGGTAATGCAAAAAATGCCTATACAATCCCCTCTTCTGACACAATCGTCACTATCCAGGGAAGCTTGGTGCAGACGGTGTAACGTCCGTTTGCACCAAACCCCCACCTCTATATGCGGGGTTTACAAGCTAGGCCGCGACCTAAATAATTTCTCCGTGAGTTAAAAAACCGCCCCGCTAACTGTCAAAACTAGCCCTCCCCTTACTTATATAGGCTTGAAAACAACGGAACCGGCAAACCGCTAGGGGAAAACTACCACGACTCAAAACTGTCCATATAAACTTTACCGCATGCTTCAAAGGAAAAGGAGATGGTGAAAATAACCTACCTGGCAAGAGCGCGCAGCTGACGTGGAGATAACCACCGAGCAGGGTGAAAACACCTGGACTGGAAGTACTGCAACGGCGAAATGGGCAAGCGCGACAGATAACGGCAGAGCACACTAATCGACAACGATTGAATGATAAACAAACCCCATGACCCGCTCACATATATACAAAATCCACACGTGCGACATAACATGTCAGACGGGAATCCATTCTAAATCGGAGGGTGAGAATGCGAAACCTTCCGCAATAGCGGAAGGCCATAACGTCGATCCGTCTGCAATGTTGGGTGAGACGGGAGAACTCAACAATCGAACGTCGGAGAAAACTTGAATCGGAAGCCGAGAGTTTGAATCTTTCTGCAACGGTGGAAGATACAATCCTAAAAGTCTCCATTCCGGTTACACACGTCGGACGTCGGGAGGATCTCAAGTCGAAGAACGGAAGTCCAAATCCCTCTGCAATGGGGGAAATTAACACAGTAAAAGGTTCCGACTTAAAAACTTGAAGTCATTCGAAAATGCATAAGTCGGGAGAAAAATGGAAATCACGATCAAAAGATCGTCCGCAACGGCGGTATAAAAGATTAAAAAAGAATCTGATGCCCAATCAGAAAAGCACCCACCGTAAAAAAAAAAAAAAGGGTTCGGCTGTCGGAAGGTTCTGCAATCGGGAGGTGAAAACTTAAAACCCGCCGCAACGGCGGAAAACCAAAGCAAAACAGCTTCCGATTTTAGCAAGCTTCAAAAACGACCAACAGCAGCAATCCAACAGGTTTCCAAGGTTCTCCAAGGTAGCAAGTAGAGCAACCCAGGAATTAAAACAAACATTCTGAGAAATCATTGCATCAAAGTAGGGAAGGAAAAACAGGCTAATCCAAAACAAAGGAGGGTCCTAATTTTTTTTTAGAATTTTGGGAAATTGTTGCAGACGCAACACACCTCAAATCGGTAAGATCTAATATATTGCTATTTTCATTTGAGGTTCTCATTTCAAAGTGATCTATCGCATCAGCTTGATTATAACCTTGGTGAAGTTGACAACTTCCAAGCATGGAAGTATATGATCTCTCTGAAGAAAATGAATTGGACACGTACATGAGTAGAGAGGTTCCAGTTCTAGAGGGAGATGAGGCTCAAATCCTTACACAAGAATAACTTGGTCAAGGCCAAGAAGATCATTGTTGATTCAATCATGGATCAACTTGTACCGCAAGTGTCTTCCCTAAAGACACTGAAGATGTTTGATTCCTTGACCAAGCTATTTGAAGGGAAGAACATAAATTGGAATATGACCTTTGAGAAAACAGTTGAAGAATGTGAAGATTTAGAATGCAGAGACCATACAGTCATACATTATGGGGGTCTCTCAAATCAAAGAACAAATTGTTGTAGTAGAAGAAGAAGTGGAGAATGAAGAAGTGGTGATAGCCACCTTGAATGACCTCCCAGGATCATGGGATTCATTCATTCAAGGAATGTGTGCTAGAAGGAAGTGATTACTTTCAGAAATATTTCGGGAAGAGCATACACAAGAAGATGCTCAACTCATAGTAAGAGAAAATAAGATGGTAAGATCAAGCTCCACAATCCAAAGAAGGTCCCTCAAGCGATGAGGAATATGAAGAACTCAACTCTTGAAGAACCTCTTATCCATCTTATCATTTGTATAAGAAATGATGCTATTATGAATGAAGAAGATGATGAAGCTGAAGGCTCAAGAAGGAGTCTACCCACGAAACAAATAAAGATAAGTATTCAATTGTCATTTCATGATATTGCTTTGTTATGCATTTTTTTATATTATGCTGATGTATTATGCATGATAGAATTTTTGCATTAATGACATTATACTATTAATATGCATGTGATGGGTAAGTATCTCATGGTTCTATAAAACTCTCCATTGCTACTTATCTAGAATGAAACCTCTTTGCTGACATATTGGATTAGTGCGCAATATCAATGTTTCCCTGGTAGAGATGGAAGGCATCTAGAGAAGTTTCTGTGAGATATGGATGAATGTGTATTGGCTAAAATAGTTGCATGATCATATATTTATGCATAAGAATTTGCCATTATGAATATGTACTATGAAATGTTTCTAACCATACAACTAATGCATTTGACTTGTAGGAAAGATCGCATACATAATCGCCTATAAGAAAAGAAGGATGAGACTTGTTCCGAAGAACAAGTAACGACAATTCAATATGAAAAATAATATGACGAATGAAGTGACATCATTGATGCAAAACCTTCCAGCTATGAAGAAGTAACCAAGAAGAAAGAGAAGATCAAGTCGAAGAAGAATGTTGTCTAGGATGCAATATCGATACATGAAGGTAAGTTCATGGTTCCATCATTCAGTAGATGGAAACATCATGGGATACAAGGCAAGAGTCGTAGCATGAGGCTTCTCACGGAAAGAAGGCATCGACTACGAATAGACATTTGCATCCAGTGGGATTTGAGGCACATGATAGGCAGAATCATGTGTACAAATTAAAGAAGGCCTTGTACGAGTTGAGAAGACACCCATGGGATAACACATACATGATGAGCTTGATGAATATCTTAACCTTTGCTACACGGTTGAAGATGAAAACCTAGAGAGGATGACAAGCTCACAGATGGGTGCAAGAACGCTTTCAAAGATAGAGGATCTTGATATCCAGTGACCCTAGATGGATACATAGAATATTAGTAGCATAGGAATCTACTTGTGACTCGAGTACATAATGTTTCAGTGCATAGAGTACGGAAGATAGAGGGAGTATGATGCTTCAGAGGGAGTGACTGCAGAAGATCCTAAATTTCGACATGTTATGACAGGATGGATAGATTACTGATGACTCTAGGATTTACTGAGAGTAAACCGGATTCCAACCTTTGCTTCAAGGTTGAAGATGGAAGACTAGTGATGCTCCTATGATGTGTCGATGCACTATGCATGGAGGTGTGGAAGAATGCAGATGCAATTTCCCTGGGACAAGGGAAATATACGATAAAGATCTAGAAGAGATTCAATATGATGGACTGCAAGGCCATGACCACACCTATGGCATCAAACCTGAAGCTATTAAGTGATGCTTCATCAGAAGCGGTTAATGCTATGATGTATCATCAGATGATTGGGTCCCTTATGTACCCGATGAACACGAGACTAGATATTTTCTTTTCTGTGAACACCTTGAGCCAGTTCCTAACAGATCTGAGACATGTTCACTTGGTTGCTACAAAGAATATTTTGAGGTACCTGAGGGGTATATTTGATTATGGGCTCAAGTATGAGGTGAGTCAAAAGATTAACCTGGAGGGTTATGTTGATTCATATTGGGCAGGCAGTTCCATCGATAGGAAGAGCACTTCGGGGTGTTGCTTCAGTATGGGATCAGGTGTGATATCTTGGTTTAGCAGGAAGCAGTCCTATGTAGCACTGAGTACAGCTGAAGCAGAGTATGTCATAGCTTGTTCACCTAGTTGTGAGGCAGTATGGCCAAGGAAGCTACTATCTGATTTATTTAATCTCCAGTTGGATGCTACTTGTATATATTGCAACAACTAGAGTTGTGTGAAGTTGTTGAAGAACCCGATGTTCCATGACAAGTCGAAGCATATCAAGATCAAATATCACTATATCAGGGATATGGTGTAGAGAGGAGAAGTGAAGCTCCAGTATGTTGCGACGGACGAACAGATAGATGATGTGTTGACAAAGCCATTGGCAAGAGTGAAGTTTGAGTACTTCAGGGAGAAGCTTGGTGTTCTCCAAATTGAGGTTCCCTCCAAAGGAAAGTGATGAGTTTGTGAGCCATTCTAACATGGTGAGAGGATTGGTTCCTTCCATGGTCAGATGTAAGGGCTGAGCCATTCTGTCATGGTGAGAGGATTGGTTCCTTCCATGGTCAGATGTAAGGGCTGAGCCATTCTGTCATGGTGAGAGGATTGGTTCCTTCCATGTCAGATGTGAGTGCTGAGCCATTATGATATGATTATAGGATTGGTTCCTACATGATTAGATATAAGGGCTATTTCCATTCTCTGAATGGAGGTACCTGGTCAGTTACTAGGAATACTCAATGTAGGACTGAGGGCCATTATGATATGATTGTGGGATGTAGTCTCACATTATCAGATATAAGTGCAAGGCCATTCTGATGTGATTGAGGGATATGTTCCCACTTGATTAGTTATAAGGGTTGTTTCCATTCTATGATGGTGAGAGGATTGGTTCCTTCCATGTCATATGTGAGTGCTGAGCCATTCTAATGTGACTATAATATTGGTTCCTACATGATCAGATATAAGGGCTATTTCCATTCTCTGAATGGAGGCACCTGGTGAGTTACTAGGAACCCTCAGTATGGGACTGAGAGCCTTTCTAACGATTCAAGGTCAGATGTAAGTGCAGTGCCTTTCTGATGATTCAAGGTCATATGTGAGTGCTGAGCCTTTCCACAGATGATAGTAGTTGTGTCCTATCATGCTGGTGGATGTGAGTGTTGTTCCTTTCCACAGATGATAGTAGTTGTGTCCTATCATGCTGGTGAATGTAAGTGTTGTGTACTCAAATCTGATGAGTCAAGGTCAGATTTGAGTACTGAGCCTTTCCATAGATGATAGTAGTTGTGTCCTATCATGCTGGTGGATGTGAGTGTTGTTCCTTTTCATAGATGATAGTAGTTGTGTCCTATCATGCTGGTGAATGTAAGTGTTGTGCCTTTCTGACATGGTGTTGGATGTGTTCCTCTCATGGTCAGGTGTGAGTGCTGGCCATTCTGACTTAGGGTCAGATATAAGCGCTGAAGAAGACCTACATGGAAGCCAGGCCTACAACCAGCATGAAAAAGGGCTCGCTCTGTAGAACTTCCTGTGATGAGAAGAATCATGAGATAGAACCCGTGATGATGATCTAGTAGTGATGATCCAGATCGAGTGATGATGATCTAGAAGTGATGATCCAGATCAAGTGATGATCTAGATCTAGTGATGATGATCCATTAGTGATGATCTAGATCGAGTGATGATCCAAACCCAGTGATGATGATCCAGATCGAGTGATGATCCAGATCCAAAGATGATGATCCAGATCGAGTGATGACCCAGATCCAAATGAAGATGACTTGAAGATGAATATGACTTGAAGATGAAGATGACTTAAAGATGTAGATGACGAGATGATCTAGAGAAGAAGACCAGTGCTGATAAATTGTGTCGAGAGAATACCTTCCTAGTTAAGAGGGAGTGTTGATGTATTGGTAACTTTAGAATGTATTCACTTGTATATCTTATGTATTGTACCCCGATGTTTATTTCAAGAAGTGTCTGTAATGTATTTGAGTCATTTCATGCCCCAATTTTCCTATCGGGAGATTCAATAATGTAAACAAATCATGTAAAGTCATTGTGGGTAACCCTCCTATTAATCAAGGGTTAAATTCCCCACAGTTGTGGGGCATTAGGGTTATTAGACTCTCATAGAGATGTCAGCTCTAGTAAGTAATTATTAAGTGGGGCCGACATGTTGGAGTGGACATTAAGTGAATGAAAGAATATAAATAGAGAGTGAGCCTCTCTATTTATCACACACACACTCACTCATTGAGGCGTATGAGTGAGAGGAGAAGTTGTTGGGATCAGAGAGAGAGACTACTAGTGTCGAGAGTTCATCTTTATGTTTTTGGGTTTTATTTTTGGTGCTGATTCTATCTATGAGGAAGCTGTGGGGTTTTCTCCTTTATGGTTTCCCCAAGGAAAATTCTTTGTGTCTCTTGTCTCTTTTTTTTTATTGCTATGCATGTTATTCACTCAATTAAATATCCTAAGATGATAATGCTAGCTTGAATGATAAAAATCTAATAGGGATCATGGATAGGTGTCTTATTACTCAATTCATCCATCATATTATTCAATTATACCTCCTTGTTAGTTTCTAGAGTTTAGATTGTGTAACCCAACTGTGAGATGGCTTGGTTGAGTGGCCTGTGAAACCCATCTGTTGGTGTGTTTTCCCTTAGAGCATGATGAACCCACCTATGTTGGCTTGACTGAGTTATTTTTCACCCTTGGCTATGTATGTTTCTACTATTGTTCCCTTATTCCTTGAGGAATTCATGCCCAGCTCAAGGGTGGAGGTGCCATTGAGATATTGATGAGTGCACTGGCCTATGGTTGGGTGGAACATTGCAATGACATAGCTGGTTGCAGGACAAGTTCTTCTCAAAGGTAAGTGTTCTTGTCTATGTTAATCTATGAAATTGTATTTTTGCGTTGTAATTGCTTGATGGAATGTGATGAACATGTTGGTTGTGTTGAATTGATGAATTATTCCTTTGAATAACTGCAATTACAGGCATCTATGTATGTTTCCTTCAATGCATTGTTAAACTAAGTTGCAGGGTTGGAATGTCAGATTGATGTTGGCCTGGATGGCCAAGTCTCTTCAAATACTTCGATCAACAGGTCGAATTTTTGAGGAGAAACCTTCTTCCGCAACTTTCCTTTCCACAGGTGGGATGTGGGATGCAAAAGGAATCCTTTGGTAGATTTGGACCTCCACAAATTCCCTTATGCAACTTACCACAATGTCACATACCCATACCACGTTATCATGCAGAATTAATTCTCAAAAATACATCGTGCATCTCACATCCTGCAAGTTACGGAAGGGAATTTGCGAAGGTCCAAATGTTCCAAAGGATTCCTTTCATATCCCGTATCCCGCCTGCAGAAAGGGAATTTGTGGAAGAAGTTTTCTGCTCAAAAATTTGACCTGTTGATCAAATTCTTTGAATAGACTTGGCCATCCAGGCCAACATCAATCCGACATTCCAACCCTGCAACTTAGTTTAAAAAATCATTGAAGGAAACATACATAGGTTCC
The DNA here is from genome assembly GCA_001517045.1 of Pseudotsuga menziesii. NCBI lineage: Eukaryota > Viridiplantae > Streptophyta > Pinopsida > Pinales > Pinaceae > Pseudotsuga > Pseudotsuga menziesii. The sequence goes on along the minus strand of LPNX010822239.1, from coordinate 435,876 downwards.
TGTAATTGCAGTTATTCAAAGGACTAATTCATCAATTCAACATAGCCAACATGTTCATCACATTCCATCAAGCAATTACAATGCAAAAATATAATTTCAGAGATTAACATAGACAAGAACACTTATCTTTTAGAAGAACTTGTCCTGCAACCATCTATGTAGCTGCAACGTTCCACCCAATCATAGGCCAGTGCACTCATCAATCTCTCAGTGACACTGCCACCCCCGAGTTGGGCATTATTTTTTCAAGGAATAAGGGAACAGTAGTAGACTCATACATGGCCATGGGTGCAATAAAACTCATAAAAGCCAACATGGTTGGGTTTATGAGGCTATAAGGGAAAACCCACAAATAGATGGGTTTCATAGGCCACTCAGCCAAGCCATCTCACATTTGGGTTTGACATACTGTTCATAGTCAATTCAACATTCACCGTAAGGACCAGTCAAGCCAACAGATGGGTTTATCGGACTATACACAGTCAAGCCATCTCACTGCTGGGTTTATCAGACTACTTATCCAAGCTAACATTCATAGTTGGGTTTATCAAACTTGTTATCTCCTCAAATAAATTAGTCAAATTTATTTTATTAAGAGGGAGAAAGTCATTAGGAAAAACTTTATTAAATTGTTTGAGGTTCATTTTAATGACTTCTAACTTGTAAATATTTAAAAAAAAACTTTGGACTTAGTATTTATTTCAAAAAACTCAAAAATAAGGTTTCTATGGCTAAGCATTGTTTCAAAACAGTCTCTAAGCCACCAAAAGTGGACTTTTTGCAGCTAATACCACAATTTCAGGGCGCTCCAAGCCATCGAAATTGGTGTTTTTACTATGAAAAGTCATCATTTTGAAATGATGATTCTGAGTGACTAGAGAATCCTTTTTCAAAATTCTTAGTTTTTTTTGTTCCTAACATGTCAGAGAACAATAAACTCTCGCATTTTTCCTACCGGTGTCACATATTGGGAGAATGAAATCCATCTCTGAGCCCTAAATTTCAGATCTTTAAATTCCCCTGTTTGATACATGTTTTTGAAATACAAATGTCGGGAAAATAAAAACGAATATCACATAACCGAGAGAGGATTTTTATAAAAAAAAACCAATATAAAATAAACTCTCTTTGTTTTCGAAACTCTATTTTGATTTGAGAGATACAGGTCAATCTCTGAGAAGCATATTTCCATAAATTTCTGTATTTTCTAGCCACCTCACAAATTCAGATTTGAGATAGGAAAAGAGGTTATCGGATCCATATTTTGAGGATATTGAAACTGATTTGTAAATATTATTTAATCTCATTGAAGAATCATTGTGAGAGTTTTGACTTTGGAGACTTTTTCATACTTGTACTCTCAGACTTCTCTTTTTCAGGCCAATAATATAAGCTTATTTTTCCATTTATGTTTTGATTTCATTTCCTGCCTTTCTACACTTGCACTTGAATGTTCATTTTCATGTTTTTTCTATTTTTCTAATGCCATATATATGTCATCCTATATTTGTATTGATTAAAAGAATAGAAATTATCATTTACTTATTATGATTAGCCATTCATATATGCTTTGCTTATGAGTCTGCTAGCATGATAAGAATTATGCATACATCCACCTTTTATCAACTCTCTGAACAACAATGGTTTAAATCCTTATCTATCTGAGTTTTTTTTACATGTTTTGAATGAGTGAGCTTTGATTAAGTCATCCAACTTGATCCATATTACCCATCATTAAGAAAATACTAAAGTTATCAGGTATCTTCGAGCTGCAATCTAGAAGAATTTCCTGGAGAGCTAACAAAACTATCCAGCCAAAGGTTACTCACAAGGTCAAACTCAACAAGACACATCTAAGCCAACATATGGTTTTATCAAGATACCAGCCAATCCATCTCTCCAGTTGGGTTTATCATGCTTCTAAGGAAATGGACAAGAAGAACTACTAAGCTAGTGAGCCCATCTACAGATCTAAGAACACCTTCACCAGACCTATCTGTCCTAGCTTCCTCACTACCTACACACTAAAAAAAAGGAATTTTCCCCTTCTATACTCCACAGTCCCTCAAGCTACACCTTCCCTTCCAGTGCTCTTTAGGATGTGCATAGCATAATCACCAGCCACTCTTAACTTATTATGAGGTTCCACACTGTGTTTATAAAGCACATTCTACATCTCTCCCATTCCTAAGTATTGTACACAGTTCATATCTAAACCAAGGTAAACAACACAACAACCACAGGGAGACTCCACAACACAGGCTTACTCTGGGACACAAGTAATAAGGTCTCATACATTCTGTAGTTTAAGATAACACTACAACATAGAAATCACCATATTGCCAAGGGAAAATCACTCGCAGAATGTGAAGGATACAAATAGGAAGATCTCTTCCCCCCCCAGATCTTCCACATGAATGGATAATGAAGATGGTGAATGAGTCCCCCCGCCCCGCAGCTCCCAAGATGTCAGGGTAAAACCAAAATGTGAACACGTGAGTCAAACTAGAATACGGTTCTGGTGTTTTCTTATCCATGCAAGCAAAACATGACATTCAAAATTGGGTGCTCTACCCCATTTGAATTTCCCATACTCTTCCCCTCTTCCATGCAATAACTACCTCAACCACATTCTGGCAGAAATAAATGGTTGGGAAGAAAAGACAAGAAAAAAGGGTAGTTGACAGTTTTGATGGGTTCTCCCCATGACACATGGCTCTTTCCCAAAAAGGTTCAAGGTTAACATTCCCACCCCCTTATCCTTAGGAAAATCATGCCCCCATCTCATTATTCATTGCATTGACATAGCTGGCTATGGGTTTTTCATTAATTTGCATATTTACATGATGTTTACAAACGTGATTGACTTAGCACAGAAACCATAGGCATCAACCATGACCGTCTATATTCCAAACATTAATCAATGGCATGGCCTTGGCCTTGAGATCCTTGTCATGATCCCAAATAATATTTACATCATATACATTAATGCATCGGGGTCAAAACCGGGTTGTTACAGGGAATCTATACTTGGTAGTGATCTTGTTGATTTCCCTGGAGTCAGTGCACATACTCCACCCACCATATTTCTTTGGACTAAGTATAGTGGGTACTACACAAGGACTCAAGATTTCTTTTACTAATCCTTTCTCCGACAGCTCCTGTACCTGCTATTTGATTTCTTCATTTTCTTGAGCAGTTAATATGTATGTTTCCTTATTAGGTAAACTTGCACCAGGTATTACGTCAATATGATGACTAATAATTCTTACAGGGGGTAAATAATTTGGTAACTCATCCACAATAATGTCAACACACTCATCAAGCAAATTTTTAACTTCAATGGGAAAAACATCTAAATTTGTAGAAGTTAAAATTACATTTGGCTTACCAACAAGGGAAAACTGTAGATCCTCCTCTTTTCGAACATCTTGCAACAAATCTTTTCCAGACATCAGCAAAATGTTTAATCCTGAACCTTCCTAAAGTACTTCATCTTCCAAGGGTGACAAAGTATGTCTCTTCCCATATTTCTCCATAGAATAAGCATTTTTTCTCCCATCAAGAACAACTTTCATCTCATACTTCCATGGCCTCCCTAAGATTATATGACACACATCCATAGGAATTATGTCACACAATACTTCATCTTTGTAAGTACCAATCTGGAATTCCACGTTACACTACTCATTCACCAAGATTTGATGTCCTTTCTGCAACCAAGACACTTTGTAGGGAGTGGGATGCTTCATCCTCTTCAATCCCAGCTTCTCTACCATATTAGTGGAAACCAAATTATATGTACTACCACTGTCAATAACCATTTTACAACACTTACCTTGTGACTTACACTTTGTTATGAACAAAATTTTCCTTTGGGTTGTTTCATGTACGTGTTTATCTATTTTTACCAAGACTCTCTTCAACATAAGAGATTCTCCTTCCTCTAGAGGGTTATTCATCTATGTTTCTTCTTTTGACTCTTCTTGAGCCTCTACAACATTCACATCTCTCTAACTCGAAGACTGATTTCTTAGACAATTTGAAGAGATATGTCTAATCTCTCCACAAGCATAACACTTTACCTCTCTGTACCTAGCTCTTCCTCTACCTCCTATGAATCCTCTTCTTTGAGATGACTTACTACTAGAACCCTCAGTCCCATCTTTGGAATTCCTACCTCCACTACTAGGAGATCCTCTTCCTCTTACTATGTTCTTTCCCCTGTTTCTCTAGTTCTATTTTCTTAACAGTTTCTCTTCTACCTTTGAAGCTACTTGATATGCATCTTATACAGTTTTAAAATTTAATAAACTATTCTCATCCTATATATAATATATTAATCCATTGATATATCTATCTACTCTTTCTATACCTCCATGTGTGTGTCCATCTCTAATTCTTAGTCTAAAAAATCATTCTGTGTATTCTTTTACAGTCATGGTATTCTGTCTAAGGTTATGTAATTGTCTAATAAGGTTCAATTGATATTCCTTAGTCATAAAATGAATCTTAATCTTACGTAGCATATTATCCCAAGAGTTTATTTTTGACTTACCTCTTCTTTCTCGATGGATCTAGAGCTCATCCCACGAGATAGTTGCATGTCCCTTCATTCTGGTAGTTTCATCTCTTACTTTCTTCTTATCTTTTGTTTGTGCTAGAAATTGTTCCCAAACTACTAGAAGAACAAGCTAAAACAAAATAAAAATAAAAGCAAAATGAAAATGGTTTTTATGGTTTTTCGTTTGAAAATTTATCAACAAGAAGGTAAATCCTCAACAAACTAAAACAAGTACTGAATCATGAAACAATAATAAAGAGTAAGATGCAAATACATAAAATATAAACCCTAAAGATAGTAAATATAACAGTGATTTCATCCACAACATATAATCACTTGCATGAATAAACACATTAAACAAGAAATGAAATAATACATTGAGTGATCAAACAGACGAGAAATGAAACCAACATAAAAGATAACAATGGCTTATAAGTATGTATATATCATAATCAATATTCAAAGTTACATGAGAGTTTTGATTCGTATCTTGACATACAACAACTCTAAATCCTCCTCTTGCACCAAAATTGGAACCCTACTTTCATTTTCTTTCCTACTTTTATCCTTTCCCAACTAAAATAGTTACATAACTGTCAAAAATAACTTTTAGGTCTGAGTTTGAACTAGTTACAAAAATAGTTGTATTTTCAAAAATACAAAACTGTTAACAAATTAAACTATTTGACACCTAGCCAGTAGAAGCATTCATAGATTCTTGGCCTCCTCTGCTAACATAGCAATTCCTTCTAAAGCATGTGACTACTTCTTACTTCGATCATGCTCTGTCTCTAAACTTGTAATCCTCTTTAATAACAATTCATTCTGCTGGCTTAGACTTTGAATTTTGTGATTTAAACCTTCATCCTGGATCTGAATCTCCCTTTTTCTCTTCAACGCCTCTTTGGAGACAGCTATCAATTCCTAATAGTGTGTATTGATGTCATAAAGGTCTTCTCTTAGTCTTCTATTTGTCATTACCAATCTATCATTAGTCTCACTAAGAAAACCAATCTGATATTTGTATTGTTCCACAATTTTCTTAAGGTTCTCAATTTCTGAGTCCATGTGAACTTCTCCTTGTATGTAGAGCCTTGATTTGTAATCCATGAAATGTGAAACTTCTCAAAAATCAGGTCATATTCCTACTTTTCTTTCAATGTTTCCTGTACAAAAGGAAACTTCGAAGTCATACCTTGCTCAATATTGAAAGTGATTGGCTCTTCTGAAACCTTATCTCTTCCTTGAGATAACTTGAATGAAACTGACTGCTCTTGCTCACTATAAACTTGTTGAGGGATTAACTCTTATTCCCTTTCTATATCTTCTTCAGTTGAAGAATCCTTGATCACTGTAATATTTTCTTCCTTTAATTTAGGGTTTATGATCCTTTTCATATTTAGTATGAGTTTGTTTCTAGCCCTAGATTTAATCCTCCACTTTATTTCTTCGACCTGAACAAGAGATTTCTTATGAAGCTTTACATTTGAGACTTGCAACCTATCACCCTTCAATTTAGCTACAATAGGAACTTTTATTGTGTTTTCCTGTACACATATGGAACCTTGTTTTTGCTTTATTGAACCTAACTCTTCATCATGATTTGAAATAGATCTCTACTACTTTTCATCATTCTCCAAAACCTACTCTTAGTTATCATCAAGTGCTTCTCTTTCATCTTCATCCACAAGTTCTTTGAATCCCTGACCTGGACTATTCTCTTGAACACTATCTTGCACCAAATCATCAACTAAATCTTTCTTTAACCTTTTAACAAAACCAAATTGCTTATTCATCAGGATTTTATTTACTAGGTCTTCTTGTTCATTAGAAAATCATGACCATAATAGGAAATGGTCCCAAGTCATGTTCTTCCTTTGCAAGACTGTATAGATAATCAGTTTTATTAGACCATGATGAAAAATAGACCGGTGTGTATGGTCAATGTGCCCCTTAATCCTATTAGACATTTTTTGGAGACTTTTTAAGAAGAAGAAAGGTAGATTCATTTTTTACTGTATGTCGAGATGTTTCAGAAACCTAATGTGGTATTTAAAAACTAAACCAAACCTCCCTTCTCATGTGACATAACTCTGCAAAATTCCAATAGCTTCCTTCCATTCAGGTTTAAACTTGTCCAAATGAAAGCATTTTCCCCAATCTAGGGCTTTAATTTCTAGTAACAGGAAATCCTTTCGGTTAAAGTTGAAAGGGATCTTTTTGAACCATAACTCTCCATCTCTTGATACATCTGTATCTTTGACTATTAATTCCTCTGTCAATTCAAACTAAGAGTATCAAAAGTAACAGTATCCTTAATGAAACCTTGGGCGAAACGATATGAAACCTCTAGATTGAAATCTGTGATTCTTTCAAATAAACTGAACCATCATGCCCTTTTGAATAATGCTGCACATTCAGGAAAATCTTTTTCCCAACTCGTATCAGTAGGTTCAAATCTGTTAGTATTTCCAATCTTATTCATATTTGTGTTGTAACCTCACCTATGTACTTTTTTAGAAGCTTCAAATATTTTAAAACATCCTTCTCTGCAACCATAAACTCATAATCAAAACAAAACCATGATAGTTAAGACCATGATCTTCCTAATAATACTTCAACCAAAATCGTGTCAATCTAGACCACGATTCTCTTAATGATCTCTACACATCCTCATACACTTGTCATGATTATGGAATGGGTTATGAAAATGCATCATTATGTCTTCAACAGGTGTATGAAAACTTCCAATATTTTCCTCTACAACAGCCATGATTATCCACCATTCTTTCCAATGATTCGATATTCTTATAGTGCCTTATTGCGTTAACCTTGACTTTTGCACTACAGGAATGTTCTTATGCAAATTTTTTACAAAGGATTCAAAAATGATGGTTAGGTCTTAAACATAAAGCTTGGAATAAATTTTAATATAATTTTTTCGGACTTTAAATGATATATAATACCTAATAAGCCAAAAAGAAAAACTTTAAAAATAAAATAAAATAAAGCAAAACAACTATATCCTATAAAACCAAACAAAAAGTATTAACCACTATTCATCTTCAAAACAAACCCAAAAATGAAAAATAATACGAAACAAAACATTGAAAATTAACACACATAAACTAAAAATACTAAGAACAATATCTAGTCATAACATCTTCAATTTCTTCAAAATAAAAATATTTATTCAGAGCATTAATCTAATACATGAGTTCTTCAACATGTAAGTTACCTTCATACATAGGTACCTCCACTCTTGATCTTCTACTAGCCTTCGTCAAAATCTTCAAAACTCTAAATTATTCAGGATATTCTTCTTCGTCGTTAGGGGATTCTTCTTCTTCATCACTGTTATCTAAATTTTCAGAGTGGTTCTTTCTTTCCATAGATTCTAGTCTTTCTTCTAGTCTTCTCATGTCTCTCTACACATTTGTCTTTGCAGGTTTTCTTCCTCGACCACATCCTACAGGAACCCCATGCCCTCGTCCTCATCTTAGAGGAATATTTAGCTAGGATTTGATACCAAACCTGATGCCAGTTATGAGATGCGGCTCCAATCAGCAAACCCGAAACCGATCCAATAAGCTCACAATGTAACCAATATGTCATCTAAATCACTCGTGGATTTGAAATCCATGATAAATTTCATTTCATAAACAAAATTTCGCAGTTAGTCAAAATGTTAACAAACCTTCTTGTTCACTCTGCAAAATGGCATATTTATCATCCAATCAGTGTCCCCAACAAATCAATGATGTTTTCCAAAAACTATGAAGCGCATTCCATAAATATTTCACACACGCCAAAATTTCTTTGGACTGCGAAAATCCTCCCAGCCAAATTACTGTGGATCGTCGATTTGTTTTAATGATTAGTCTCCATCGTTGATCTAAATATTAATTCTAGCGATTAGTTCTAAATTTCATAGCTCGACCCCTCCTTTAAAATTCGTGCTCTTTCTCCAACTAAATTTATTTATCGACATCAATCTTCTCCAAGGTTGATCTCCACCGCACGATCTTCAATCGTGTGGGGGATTGGTTTAGTTTTAACTTGAGCACATCTTTTGTTTGTGAAACTCGATTTCGACCGCAAACATGTCGAAGATACATTTCCTTTAACGCTCTGTAATATTCGTTGAATTGATCACTGAAATTATCAATTCCCTCTTGCAAAGATCCTTACATATGATTTTGATATCCTGCACTTATATCGAAATTCGAAGTGAAAACATAAACATGGACACATATAATTTCAAAATCATACTTCTGGTGATTAAAACGAAGGTATAAACACTCAATAACTTGCAGAGTAAACTCTATTATTCATTTCGTTGAACCAGAAGTACAATTAATGACAAAAGTTGTACTCTTTACTCATCACTCACTCTTCTATGCACACATCTCTCATATCCTATCTGTTACATTCAATTCTTCTTATAACACTCATCAAACCTATCAAATCTGAATAGCTTGGATATGGACACCTAATAAAAGAAACCCTATCAACAAAGATCTATCCTTGAATAATTCCTCTGAGGGTTCAAGGAGAACAATGGAAAACTTCCACTTATTACAAAATAAAACTAATCCTATCTATTTAACAATGAACCCTATCCTTCTAGAAGTGATCACATGGAATGTTGACTCATCAGTCAACGAAATATGAGATGGGTGCTCTTGCATCATGGAAGAACAAAGGAAGATGAAGAATAAGAACATAGTGTAAAATGTATATTTGATAATGTAGAAGATGAATTACATAGTAAGTTCCCCAGGTAATTTATACCCTAATTCGTGGGGAACAGAGGTGACTTTTCAAGTCACCTCTTAGTTTAATTACATTAATTTACTAAAATTAACATAGATTAATATTTAAATTTGGCATTTTGCAACATTGCCTTCTCCTTTAAATTTCTTTGTCCTCAAAGCAGGGTAATGATGGATATTTTTGAATGGATTTCTTTATTTCCCATGATGTGTCTTCTTCTGGGAAATTCTTCCATTTAATGAGGTATTCCTTGATCATTCTAGTGTGTAATATTAGTTCTCTGATGTTGATGATAGCTTCTGGTTCTAAGATTAGTTTCCCTTCTTCGCCTAGAGCGGGAAGTGTAGTTTGAACTGATTGATGTTGTCCCAACAAATTTTTTAGATTTGACACATGGAATTCGTTGTGAATTGGAGTTGTCTCTAGTAACTTTAGCTCATATGCTACGCTACTAATATTCCTTATAATTTGGTATGGACCATAGAATTTAGGTGCTACTTTTTTCTTTCCTTGTTGTTTTAGTGATAATTTTTTGTATGGTTGAAGTCTTACAAATACCCAATATTCTAATTCAAACTCTCTCTTGGTTCTGTGCTGGTTTACTTGTTGTTTCATATGATTTTGTTCCATAGTTAATTTATCTTTCAATGTTTGCATGATTCGTTGGTTGTCTTCCAGTTGACCTTTTACGGTGGGTACTTTTGTTCTTCCTTGAATGATTTCCTTCCATCTTGGTGGTTCATAATTTTATAATGCTTGAGATGGAGTCATCTTCACTAATGTGTGATATGTAGCGTTATACCACCATTCTATGAGATGTAACCATTATAACCATGTGTTCTGTTTGTCTATGAGGAAACTACGTAGATAGGTTTCCATACACTTGTTGATGACTTTTTTTTCCCCATCTTTCTGTGGATGGTACGCTAAGGTCATATTAAGAGTGATCCATGTTTTCTTGCAGAATTCCTTCCAAAAATTGCTTGTGAATTTGGCATCTTTGTCACACACTATAATTTTTGGAAAAATATGTAATTTGTAAATATTTTTAACAAAACACTTCAGTGATTTGCTTAGCGGGGTCAATTTTATTTATTCCCATGAAATTTGCATATTTCCTTAGTTGATCTACTACCACAAGGATTTTATCCTTACCATCTGATAAAGGTAACCCTTCAATAAAATCCATATAAATTTCCTCCCAATTTTTCTTCAGAATGTGCAATGGGTGGAGTGGCCCTGGAGTCATGACATTTTCGCTTTTATTCCTTTGACGTGTGTCGCACTCGGTGACATATTTTTTAATGAATTTATGAATTTCTTTCCAATAGAACGATTGTATGGCATTGTCATATGTCTTGAAAAATCCTACATGTCTTGCTGTAGGTGAATCATGAGATTCTATCATCACCTTAGTTTTAAACCTTGATCTTGGGTTTAAATAGATCATTCCTTTGTACCACAAGATGATGTTGGGTATTTAGCATATTCTCTTCATATTTCTTCCAACCACTCTGGAATAACGATTGAAATTGCATATGTATGGACTTCATCCTTTCTATATAGAGAATAAATGGCTAAATTTTCTTTCCCTCTTTTATGTAATATCTCCATATCAAAGGTAGCGATTTTTTCTACCCACTTATGTTGTTCTATTGACACTGTTTTTTGTTGGAGGAGGAATTGAAGACTCTTATGGTCTGTTCTTATTAGTATTTTTCTCCCTAGAAGGTATTTTAGCCATTTTTTTAAAGCATGTATAATGACCACCATCTCTTTATCATAAGTGGACTTCAAGCTTTCTCTCTTGTTGAGCTTCCTGCTTTCGAATCTTATCGGGTGCCCTTCTTGCATCAAAACTACTCCTAGTATGAAACCTGATGCGTTGCAGTCGACTACAAAGGATTTTGTGAAGTATGGTGTGGCTAATACCGGTGTTGAATACATCATGTATTTTAATGTTTCAAAACATTTTTTTGCTTCACTATTCCATTGGAAGGAATTTTTCTTCAATAAATTTGTGAGAGGGGCGGTTTTATGGGCATAATTCTTTACAAATCATCGATAGTATCCTGTTAAGAACAGAAATCCCCTTTCGATATAGTATCGGGTTTAGGCCATTCCATGATTGCCTTGATTTTACTCGGATCGAATTTGACTCCTTCCTTTGATATCTTATGTCCCAGGTATTCCACTTCTTCTTTTCCAAAGGTGCACATAGACCTCTTTGGATAGGTTTTGTTTTCTTCCAAAATGGTAAGTACTCTATTTAAGTGTTCCAAATGATAATTCCATGTTCTATTATATATGAGTATTTTTTCAAAATACACTTGTACAAATTTCCTTAAAAATGGCTAGAACAATTCATTCATTGTGTCCTGAAACGTAGATGGAGCGTTAGTCAAACCGAAGGGAATTACTTTGAACTCATAATGGCCTTCATGAGTGAAAAAAATAGTTTTCTATGTCTTCCACTCTAACTTTGATTTGAGAATAACCAGATCATAGATCTAACTTTGAGAAGTACTTGGCCCCATGAAGTTCATCCAGCAGCTCAACGATGAATGGGATCAGAAATTATTTTTTATAGTTATTTTGTTTAGTCCTCTATAATCTATGCACAATATAAATGACGCATCCTTCTTTCATACTAGCACTACTAGAGATGCATATGGGCTTCTGCGTTTTGAAATTATGCCACATTTTAGAAGATCCTAAGTTATCCTCTCGATTTCTATTTTATGGTGATGCGGGTATTTGTATGGTTTTGTATTAGTAGGTTTTGTCCCTGGTTCTATTTCGATTATGTGTTTGATCTTTCTGTTTGATGGAAGCTCCATGGGTAGCTCTTGAAAAACCTTGTGATTTTTTTGAATCAGCTCTTGTATCTCTGGATTTTTTTCTATGTCTCCTTCACACGTTAGAAGATCCATTTCATTGCATTGAAGTATGTATGCTAGTGCGCCTTTCCAAAGTATCTTTTACATCTGATCTAATGTAACTAATTGTGTCGGAGGTGGTTGGAACCCATATAATTTGTGTGTCTTCCCAAATGACTGGAATTCAATAAAATTATCTTCGTGATTTATGGAGTATGTACCCAAGTTTTGTAACCATTGTATTCCTAATACTATGTCGACTCCTCCCAGTGGTACCGCAAAGAAATATGATTCTAAGTTATTCTCTTGCATTTATAACTTGACCTTGTTACATTTTCCCACATCGTCAATATTCTTTCCATCTGCTACCATAACCTTCATGTTAGGTACTAGACAAATAAATAGGTTAAATATTTTAGCAAGGTTGACATTAATGAAATTATGGGTGCTTCCAGAGTCGATCAGAACTGTGACATTATTATTTTTTATATGTCCTTTAATCTTCAATGTTTGTGGTTGGGAGATTCCGGTAATAGCGGCTAATGATATTTTTGGCGTGTCATCCTCAATTTATGTTTGGTAGTCTGGTTGACTATCTGCATCGTTCTCAATTGGCTCCTCGACTTCCAACTCTACTTATTTGGCTTCACATGCATACAATTTATTTTGTAAGAATATTTTCTTAGGATCCCATGTCTCCCCAGAACTTACATTTCTCTTCCTTTATTCTCCAAGCCTCTAAACTGGGCTTCGTTCCTTCCCTGAGTTGTGCTGGTGCATATGTTGTATTTCTTGTGTATGCTGATTGTATGGGATTCCTTTTGGATTCATCTTTGTCAAAATTTGTATGAACGGATTTCTTGAATTTTCTTTCAATGATCCTGGCTTTGCGTCATGATTCCTCCATGGTAGAGATGTTATGTAACTCTAATTCATCACGGATGTGTTGTTTTAGACCCTATATGTAGGTCTGTAGTCATTGGTCATCAGTTAACTCTGGAACTCGATTTGACAATGCTTCCCACTCACCGGTGTACTCATCGCCACTTTTTTTTTATGTAACCTTGTGATTTTGGAAAAAAAGTCATTTCCTTCAATGCCGTGGAATCTTTTGATGAGGTCATTCCTAAAGCTAGCCCATTTGTGAGAACATATTCTTGCAGTATTATTCCACCATAAGTACTAGTTGTAAGCGTTTCCTTCTAGATGCATGGAGGCATATTTAATTTTCTCGCCTTCATTATAGATTTTGTGGATGTCTAGGTATTCTTCGACTTTGCTAATCCATGCTATGCACTCTTGTTCATCCCCGTCGTATTTGGATAACTCAAATTTCACTTGTATCTGGATTCCTTGTGTATGTGAGGCTAAGGATGACATGTTGAATAGAGGATCTGGTTGCTCCAGTGTTCTGGGAGAGTTTGGTTGTGGGTCATTCGATATTTGTAATTTCTCCAAGATGGCAGTTAAAACCGCTTGGTTTTTCTTTTGGTCTTCTTGTAGAGTAAGGAAGGTATTCTCCATTCATGATGTGCTTTGTGTCCAACTCGATGTTGAATTGTCACTGGTTTGTTTGATCTTTCCCTGGAGTTCCTCGTAGTTCTTGTTAATCTTCTCATTGATTTGATCGAAATGGGTGCCCATTGATCTAATGATTGTTGGAATCTGCTCCGTGCTGAACGTGGATTTATTTTTATTCATTGTATGATGCTAGCCCTCCATGATTTTTTTTTAAGTAATTATAATAATTATTATTATTATAATATATTTTTTAATTAATAATAATATTAATAAATAATAATTTTAATAAATATTATTAATCACTTGTCCATCATTCTCACTAACATTTTGTATCAATTCAAACATAATATGGTAAACTTATCGTCATGGAGGCATTGTGGTAAGCTCATAGAACAAGAGATAAAACTTAGTTAAGATGGAAAAACCAATATTAAGTTAACTATTGTAAGAGTTTATAAATGGGAGGGAGATGGTTGGAAGAAGGGAACCTAATAGTGTTGTTAGGGTGTTGACCACTTGAATCATCCCTTATTGACTTTCAAGGGTGAGTTGATCATTTGTCATTGATCAGCATGGAGATCCAACCACATGGATTTGAAATCATCAATGGATTTCAATTGGTGTAGTCAATATGAAGACTTGATTTTGAAAGTGATAGTTGTCAATCTTGGATTCGTAGTTCCTTGGTGATTATGAATTCAACCTTATTAGGCCTTGTATTAAATCTAATGTATTTGTGCAATTGATCCAATATTCTTGTAACAATGAGATGTGGGAGTATGTTGTTGATTGTCTAGATTTTTTTTCCAAAGGAAAATTCACATTTTTTATTAATATATGAATGGATAATTACATTCTTAATATGCCCACCACAATTTGTTAATTAGGCTAGTTGAATGTCTAGATAAAGTGGTATAGAATATAGTTGATGATGAGTTAATTAATCTAGAAAAGATTCATAAATCCACTAAGTTCATTACAAATCCTAAAAGCAAATTGAGGTTCAAAATGACAACATCTCAATGGAAACCTCTTAGGGATTATGCTCATATCATTTCTTCTAAAAGATTTGATTATCAACTTAGTATTTGTAACGTCTAAAAGGAGATTAATTAGAGTTGGTATGGGGATTCTTGAAACCATTCATTTATTAAAATAATTTGTCATATTAAGATCTTTCCAATGCTTAATAAGTTTCAAGTTATCACATATACAAATTTGACACAACACAGAATTCAAGTCCAAAGTAATGTGAGCAAATTGAACATGCACAGATTGTTTTATTTACCTTTGTATGCATCAATGGGTAAATTGGGGTTGTACCCAAGCTTTTTCGACGTTTCAGCACACGTTGAAAACCACACTTGAACGAACCTCAAATATTCTTCAGTGGTTACTTCTTGAAAAGAATTTCCCTGCAATGCATAACCCCATAAAAATTATTTGATCACTGCAGTGATAAATAAATTATTTTTTCGCTACAGTTACAAAAAATTTAGCTACAAATAATGATCGTTCAATTCTTACAATTCGTGCTCTTAATTTTTGATATCCACCTTGGCCCAGTTTGTGTTTCCCATTTTTTTCTACCCTTTCCTTTGTCTCTTTAGAGGTGTCGGGGATCCTATGAAAGGTTTCAAAAATGTTAGATATCACAACTAAAATATATTTAAAAGTAAAAAAAAATATTGAACATTTTTCATTGAAAATATAATATGTGACATACTTTCTCAAACCGATTGGCCGAGCCCTTCCTTGTTTTCTCAATGCTTTATCCTTTGCAACATCCATGAGCGTCTTGCACTCCTTCTCTGGAACCATCGGAGGATGCTCATACTTAGTGTTAATTTACAAATTGTCCCTATAATCTTCCCTGACATATTTCAAATTTAAGCCAGCTGCTGCGATGAAACCTTTTTTTTTAAGGTATCACCAAACAAGTCAACCATGTGGTTCGTCAAATCATCTTTCAATTTTTCATTTTGGTCACTCCACCATGTACGAATGGTGAGCCCAACAATCTCCAAATCCTTCTCATGTAGGTTCTTATAAAAAAATTTATTTCCTGCAAAAATAATATGATCATTAATTAAAAATAATTTGAGGTATGTGGCTTTGAATTACATGAAAAAAAACTGAATTAACTAAATAATACCTGCAATCTTTGGTATCTTGATTGGAACAAAGTCCTTTTTTCTGTTGATGTATATGTAACTTCGGAATGTATTCTTCTATGTATTTCATATATTGTAACCAGATGTTTATTCCGGGATGTTTCTATTATGTATTTGAGTCATGTGGTCATGCCCCGATGTTCCGATCGGGAGGATTAATAATGTAAACAAGTCATATCAAGTCATTAGGTAAGTCCCCACAGTTATGGGGCACTTGGGTTATTATACACA
>LPNX010822239.1:372826-417258 GCA_001517045.1 Pseudotsuga menziesii | reverse complement strand
ATACTACTAATATGCATATGGGTAAGTAGCTCATGGTGCTATACAAATTCTCCATTGCTACTTATCTAGAATGAAATCTCTTTGCTGACATATTGGATTAGTGCACAATCCCAATGTTGTCCTGGTAGAGATGGAAGGCATCTAGAAAGTTTCAGTGAGATATGGATGAATGTTGTATTGGCTAAAGTAGTTGCATGATCATATATTAATGCATAAGTATTTGCCAGCATGAATATTAATTATGAAATGTTTCTAACCATATAAATGCATTTGACTTGTAGGAAATATTGCATACATAATCGCCTACAAGCAAAGAAGAATGAAGACTTGTTCCGAAGAACAAGTGACGACATTTCAAAATGAAGAATAATATGACGAGTGCAGTGACATAATTGATGCAGAACCTTCTAGCCTCCAAGAAGAAAGGGAAGACCAGTTCAAGAAGAATGATGTCAGGGCACTGTATCGATACATGAAGAGAAGGTCGTAGTTCCATCATGCAGTAGATGGAAACATCGTGGGATACAAAGCAAGATTCGTAGCATGAGGCTTCTCATGAAAGGAAGGCCTAGACTACGAAGAGACATTTGCAACCAGTAAGAGTTGAAACACATACATGATGAGCTTAATGAATATCTTAACCTTTGCTACAAGGTTGATAGAGGATGACAAGCTCTCAGATGGATGCAAGATGAACTTTTGAAGAAGTTCAAGATAGAGGATCTTAGTATCCAGTGATCCTAGATGGATACTACTTGTCACTCCAGTACAGAATGTTTCAGTGCATAGAGTACGAAAGACAGAGGGAGTATGATGCTCCGCTTCAGAGGGAGTGATTGCAGAAGATCCTGAGGTTCGACATGGTACGACAGGATGGGCAGATTACTGATGATTCTAGGCTTTACTGAGAGTAAAGTGGATTCCAACCTGTGATCCAAGGTTGAAGGTGGAAGACCAGTGATGCTCCTGTTATGTGTCGATGCACTATTGTTCTAGATATGGAGGTGTGGCAGAGTACATATGGAATCTTCCTTGGATGAGGGAAGTATGTAGTAGATATCCTAAAGAGGTTTGGGATGATGGACTGCAAGGCAATGGCCACACCTATGGCATCGAACCTGAAGCCATTGTGTGATGCTTCGTCAGATTCGGTTGATGCTACGATGTATCGTCAGATGATTGGATCATTGATGTACCTGACGAACATGAGACCATATATTTGCTTTGCCGTGAACACCTTGAGCCAGTACTTGAAAGATCCGAGAAATGTTCACTTGATTGCTGCAAAGCATATTTCGAGGTACCTGAAGGGTACAATTGATTATGGGCTCAAGTATGATGCAGATCAGAAGATTAACCTTGGGGGTTATGTTGATTCAGATTGGGAAGGCAGTGCCATCGACAGGAAGAGTACTTCTGGATGTTGCTTCAGTTTGGGATCTGGTGTGATCTCTTGGTTTAGCAGGAAGCAATCCTGTGTGGAACTAAGTACAGCTGAAGCAGAGTATGTCGCAGCTTGTTCAACTAGTTGTGAGGCAGTATGGCTACGGAAGCTACTGTCTGAGTTATTTGATCTCCCGTTGGAGGCTACTAGTATCTTCTGTGATAACCAGAGTTGTGTGAAGCTGTCCGAGAACCCAGTGTTTCATGACAGGTCGAAACACATAGAGATCAAATATCACTATATTAGGGATATAGTGCAGAGAGGAGCTGTGAAGCTCCTGTATGTTGCGACGGACGAGCAGATTGCAGATGTGCTGACGAAGCCACTAGCCAGGGTGAAGTTCGAGTACTTCAGAGAGAGACTTGGCATGCTTCAGATCGAGGATACATCGAGGAAGAAGTGATGGACACATTTTCTGAAGCCATTCCAAGCATGTTGGAAGGGGGATCCTTCACATGGCTATGGATGTAAGCACTGGATGATGTGTGCTTGGACCATGTATCTATATATGTATCAGGTGGATACATTGTATGGTCAGGTAGATCATGTATGATGATAGATACTTGGTATGCATCAGGTAGATGCACTATATGATCAAGATGATCATGGATGACGAGCTTCGGGATGTTGCTCCAGATGATATGCAGCAGGATGTTGCAATGATGATGATCAGGATGATCATGAGTACATCAGGATGATGTATGGTGAGTATCAGGTTGATACTCTATGGCCGTGGATCAGGTTGTGCAGATGAGCATGTAATTCGGAGCCCTGGGATATTTGCAGATGGTCTTTCGAGGTTTTGCCTATGGCATGTAATTCGGTGCCCTGGGACATCTGGCAAATGCTCTTTCGAGGTTTTTCTCTAGGAGGACATGTAATTCAAAGCCCTGGGAGATCTGCAGATAGTCTTTCAAGGTTTTTCCTATGGCATGTAATTCGGTTCCCTGGGATATCTAGCAGATGCTCTTTCGAGGTTTTGTCCTATGGAATGTAATTTGGTTCCCTGGGAGATCCGTTAGGTTGGGCTGTGTGCCCGTAATCAGTCCTGGGATGCTCTTGTGAGGTTTTTCCATGACCACATGTAATTTGGAGCCCTGGGAGATCCTATAGGTAGAGCTGTGTGCTCTTAACAGCCTGGGATGCTCTTGCGAGGTTTTGTGGTGAGGTCACATGTAATTCAGAGCCCTGGGAGATCCTATAGGTAGAGCTGTGTGCTCGTAACAGCCTGGGATGCTCTTTCAAGGTTTTTTGACGCACGTAATAAGTCCTGAGGATTCCACAGTATGGCAAGTGATGATGAATACCTGCAGGTGGTGGGCCTACATCCAGCATGAAAAAGGGCTGGCTCTGTAGAACTTCCTATGACGAGATAGTACACACATGATGATGACCAGAGGAGATCCAGATCGAGCTATGATCCAGATCCAGTTATGATGACTCCGAGAGATCCAGATCGAGTGATGATCTAGATCCAGTAGTGATGATCCAGATCGAGAGATGATCCAGATCCTGTCCAGAGAGATGATCCAGATCGAGAGATGATCTAGATCCAGATGACTTGAAGATGAAGATGACTTGAAGACAATCATGATCCAGTGATACAGAGAAGAAGACCAGTGCTGAAAATTGTGTCGAAAGAATACCTTCCTAGTTAAGAGGGAGTGTTGATGTATATGTAACTTCGGAATGTATTCTTCTATGTATTTCATATATTGTAACCCGATGTTTATTCCAGGATGTTTCTATTATGTATTTGAGTCATGTGGTCATGCCCCGATGTTCCGATTGGGAGGATTAATAATGTAAACAAGTCATATCAAGTCATTAGGTAAGTCCCCACAGTTATGGGGCACTTGGGTTATTATACACTAATTAAGGTGTAGGCTCAAGTAAGTAATTGTAAGTTAAGCCTACATGGTTGAGTGCACTTCAAGTCAACGGAAGAATATAAATAGAGAGTGAGAGTCTCTCTATTTATCACTTGTGAATCACATCACTTGCTCTCTCAAGTGTGGCGCACTTTTGGAGAAGGAAATTCTTGGGCTTGACAGAAGACAGAAGGCTGCTATTGTGTTGGGAGGTCATCTTACTGTTTTGGGATCACATCTTGTGGTGATACTATCTTAGAGGAAGTTGAGGGGTTTTCTCCATTTATGGTTTCCCCTCCTAAAATATTTGTGTCTCTTGTCTCTTGTGATGTGCTTATGTGATTGATGTGCTTGTTATTCTCTCAATGAAAATATCCTAACATAATGCTAGCTTAAATGTTGAAAAACTAACATTTTCTGCAAAAAATGTAACGAGAAATAATCCTTTGCTAACCACATGTACTACTCTAGGATAGCAACTTTCACATTCGATGCTACTCTCCTCTCTAACATCCTATGAATTAGTATTGGGTGAAGGGCCCTGCTGATCTCCAACATTCGGTGAGATTGTAGCATCTAAAGTGAATTTCTGGTCAAAGAGTCAAATAGCCTCATTGGTACAGTATATTGATGTTGTGTTGAACCATCGCTACTACTGATATCAAGATCTACATACTGTACTTGATGCACATGTGTTGTCTCCAAAAATTCCTACAAAAAAAAAACTTTAATTGATTAAATCACATAAAAAATAGAGAACTAAAATAACATAAATGAATATATGCCATAGTTCATAAAATATTTCAAAGTTGCCACTTACCCCATATTGTACTATTTTTTGCCTCAAGTCACCAATTCTTTCTTTTATTTCTTCAGTCATGGGTCTGATTTTAATCGGCGTAAGAAGTTATTGATTGGACATTTTCAAAGCCTTCTTCACAATTCCCATTGGGTCAGTTGAATAAAATATATATTCCTTAGTGACCACCTCATTATCGTGACGTAGTGTGATCTACAAACATTAAACAATAAAAGTAGTTAATTTATTTTTATCATTACAAAAATTCACGTGAAAAAAATAACATGCATTTAATAAAAAAAATTACTTTAATCATGTTTGGGTACTATTAGGATAACATTTAGTTGATGGGATACCATTGGGGATTTCCCATGGTCATCCTGCACACTACAAGAAGCAACACAATTTCATATTGAAAAGTAAAAATTGAACCATTTCTAATAAACATGATTAATGAAGAAAACATTTAGTGTTAATATGACAATCATGTTTACCTGACCAGAAGTTGTAGGTGTGTTCTAAGTACCCAC
Source organism: Pseudotsuga menziesii (assembly GCA_001517045.1). Lineage (NCBI taxonomy): Eukaryota > Viridiplantae > Streptophyta > Pinopsida > Pinales > Pinaceae > Pseudotsuga > Pseudotsuga menziesii. The sequence goes on along the minus strand of LPNX010822239.1, from coordinate 412,614 downwards.
CTGCCACAATATAATAACAATGATATCATATTGAAATATCACAATGTTTACAATAATCCTGCACAGTGTTTACAATATGCATGCACGATATTTAAAATATGCCAGCACATTGTTTAAAATAACGCTTGCAAGGGGATTCAATAATGCCCGCAATGGGAAGACAATAAGAAGATAAGCAAACCCTCATACCCATAATACCAAGGTGTACCATAAAGGTGGATAACCAACCCCTTTCACCCATAGGACCAGAAAGACCAAGGACTTTAATCTTTGTCAAGCTATCAAAGAGTCATTTCATATATTTAAGTGAAATCATTGTTTAAAACTTTAAAATTTTTGTATTGTATATATTGCATGGATATTGGAATATTGTCATATAGATATAACTTGGTATGAAGTAATGTTTTATTCTCAAACTTTAAGGATACCTCTTTTAACTTGGTAGCTTGCACTAATCATTAGATTTTACATTGCCTACAAGATTTGGACTAGTTGGACTATCTTGATAATCTGATATCCTACATTTTGAGAGCTTTTGGTTGAAAAATGATAGCATGTAATAGGTGGAAAAATCAGTTCTTTATGACTATGACTATTCTGGGTGGAAGCATTGATTCTATGTTTCGAAAATCTTGTTTTGATAATGAATGGCACAACAATATCAAATGTTGAGCTAAGTATTTATGGAATTGGATTTCCAAATTATAACAATAGTTACAACAACCCTAACATGCAATCTACCTCCACCGTGAGACATTTCCTTAATGTGCCTTGGTGATAATTTAGGAAGTAGGGTACAAATGCGCTAATATGGAATTTATAAATGCACTGAAGCAAGTGATGACAGAGTAGAATTGTTTAGGATTTGTTTTGGTCACTTTTGTGGCATGGGGAGACGCCCTCTTATGTAATTCTTTGAAATAATCACCCTCCTATGGTATCCTACAGAATGACTGGAATATTTGAAAGAAGCCAACAGTTGGTGAAATCCAAATAACCCTAAATAGTAAATTCATAACAACATTGAATGGAAACACCTAAGAAATAATTTGAGGTAGTTTATAGTAGTTAACCTCAGTCATATCAGCATACATGTAGCAAGGCTTCATGGTTACATTACAAAGTTCTACCAAGGATCAATACTGCCCTCCATTTCAAATAATGGATGTGGGAAGACATTAAAGTTCAATACCCGTTGAAAAGTCCACTTAATGACAAACCTTATAAAAAGTTCAAAGAGACAAGACCAAGCATAGGCCTTTTCTTACAAACTGGTATTCCTACTTTTTCAACAACTTACACCTGCAAGAATGGCTAGTGTGGATCCTTCTACTAGTTTTAAATTAATATTTGTTGGGGCGCATACTCCATGTTGGGTAACTCCATGGTTATTTAGGAAATTTGTAAGCGGAGCTATGGGCCAAAATAGTCTTAGGGGTGTCAGGGTAAGTCAAAACCCTCCTTTTTGTAATAAACCCGTGGTTTAAATCCAGGGTTTAGGGTTTTTTGGGTGCCCATGGTTTAAGACCATGGTTCTGTAAAACTGCGCAGTATAAATAAGCGCTTATGTAAAAAGGACAGGTTAGGCTTTTTGATGTAAAGAAAGATAAGGCGAAGTAAGGTTGGTTTTTGTAAGGAAAGGATAAGTCCCAGCTGTGTGCGTGGACGACCTCTGCAGCTGTGTGCGCAGAGGGTTTTGTAAGAAAGAAAGAAAGATCTGCAGCTGTGTGCGCAGAAGCCTGCTGCTATGTGCGCGGCTGTTAAGGACTGAAGGGATCTGCAGCTGAGTGCGCAGATCAACTGTGGTTTTTGAGGAAAGAGGAATAAAACGCAGTTTGTGGATGTAGCCCCTACACTGGGGGTGAACCACGTTATATTTGGTGTTGTGGTTTTATTGTGTTGTTTCTGCTTCTGTTATTTTCATGCATTAAATTGAATACATCTGATAATATAAAATCACTGTGAATTCCCCGTAGTGGGTTATGCAAGTTTAGTTTGTTTATTATGTTGCGAAGTCATATGTGAATGAATGATAGTTTTACAAGAGTTGATTAATAATTGCTTTGAAAGGCTAAGGTACAGTAATACCCCTCTCTGCATGCAGAAACCTGATTCTGCGGCACCCCATTGCTGTTTCAGGTGAGACTGCAACCTGCGCGTAGGTTGTTGCCGAAAGGGCCAACACGGTGGGTCTTTTGTTGGTGCGACGCATAAGAGTTAACTCAGGTCTGCCCTATTGCCCAACAAATTGGTTCCGTTGCCGGTTGAACTCAGTACCTGCTCAAGAGGGGTTTACCTTGTACCACAAGGGCTATGTTCTGGAGGCCCTCTGTGAAGGACATCAGTGATTGGTTTGCTGAGATCTGTGTGCAATTCGCGCAGCAAGAGAATACGAATCCGTGTCGAAGCGCAAGTGACTTTTTACAACGGTATGTTTTTTGTGATACTTATGAAATTTTCTTTGGTCGTTTCCATATAGAGTTGCACCAGTGGTTTTCTAGGTTAACAGAAAGAAGGACGAACTTTCAAACTCGGCGGATTCCTGTGTGGACCCCCGCAAGAGTCAACCTTGTGCAAAATGTGAACAATAAGGTATCCCGCGCTGTCGATTTCTGGACGACGCGCACATTGGAGGCCTTTGTGACAGAGTTTGCTATTGATACAAGCACTTCTTTCAGCGAAGCTGAACGGCAGTTCTTTAAGGGGCCCCGTGGTAAGTTTTTAAATTCCTTAAGCTTAAAGATTAAAATACTATTGGTTGAAAAGGGTATCTTATTATTTGAGTTAGACTGCTAGTTTAGTAGTACTAACATATGTTTGCAAGTGAAAATACCCTCGACGCGCAAAGTGGGTTGCCCCGAAGTGAGCAACGGTACAAAAGAAATTTTGAATCCTACTCTTCAGGACAGACCACCGCACTTCCCCCTGATAGCCCTTCACAATCCGACCCCGAAGGACACCCTCCTGTTACCCCCCAGCGTCGCTTTGTTACCCCTAAAGTTCGGTCGCAGTGTGAAAGGCAACCAAGTCCAAGTATACCATCCAGAGGTCAACCTAACCCCGTAAACCCTCCCCCATCAACAGCCTGCCCCCCTCCCCAACCCCCCAGACCCAACATGGCCCACCTAGCTGATGATATTAAGCTTCCCATCTTCAAAGGCACGGGATCAGAAGATCCAGAACAGTTCTGGTTTTTATGTGAGGCTGTCTGGAACACGAAGAGTATCACCGACCTGGATGTGAGAACTGCGCAGCTTATTACTTCCTTTCGCGATCGGGCTTTGACCTGGTTCATGAAATTCTCCAGTAATCAGCACCCCAATTTGGATGAAATCAAGGCCGCCATCATTAAGGAATTTAAGAAACCGAAATCAGAATCACAGAGCATCACTGAACTCAAAGAGATTCAACAATGGCGCGGAGAATCCGTGTGGGACTTTGATCAGAGATTCAAAGTCCTATTAGACCAAGTGAGCTTCACTATTAGTCCTGTGCAGCACAAGGAATGGTTTATTGCTACGTTATTTCCGCACATCAGAACGCCGCTCATGCAACAGAAGGTTGCTGACCAGCAAGAGGCTCTGGAAATCGCAATGAAGCTAGAGACCGCTCCCGTCGGAGACGATTCTGGTCTTTCTCAAATCCAAGCACAATTGGCAGCAATGGCCCTGGAACTTCGTGACATGAAGAAAGCTAAAACCAGTCGAGAGGAGGTCTGGTGTACGCAATGTCGGTCCGAGGGTCACGATAGGGACCAGTGCCCCATGGTCAGAACTTATCTTAGCTCGGGCACGCCCACCCAATTCAATGCCGGTGTGATATATTGTGAGATTTGCCGCACCCCTGGCCAGCATCGCCCTGAGCACTACCCTCTTCTCCAGAGATATGTCCCAGTTCCCAAAAACCCCTACTGCCAGTTTTGTAAGTCTGTTGGCCATAATGAAGAAGAATGTCGCAGCTATGACCTTATGCGAGAGCGCACCTCTGATTCTTACCGAGTCCACAATGAAGCCCCGAATAATGATGGTTATGGATACCGTGGTGGCACCTCCGGCAGAGGTGCTTTTGGTGGTCGCAGCCGTGGTGGGATGACCGGCAGAGGTAGAGGCCAGGTTGTGTGTTACAATTGTAACCAAGCTGTTCACTTGGCCCGCGACTGTCGAAACCCCACTACGACATGTCGGTATTGCCGCGCAGTAGATCACGTCATTGAACAGTGCCCCCAGCTCCTTGCAAAGATACAGGAAAATAGCCGTAGCCCTACCCCAAGTATTCAGTTGATTTCCGTGGAGCAAAGACCTGCCCCAGCCCTCAATGTGGTCACCCGGAGTGGAGCTACGACACATACTCAAGACTCGCCAAGACAACCTGCCACAATGTGCGCACAACAGGTCTGTAAAAAAAGCCCCGCCCTTGGCCTGGCGAAGGATAACACACCAGTCCCGGAGGTCCAGTGCGCTAATGTTGACGGCACCGTAGACACATCTACGCGGCAATACCAGCAGGAGTCGCAGCTACAGGGGGCCTCGACGGATAAAGTAAGTACACTATCTTCTTTCTTGCAGAGCTGTATGAAAATCTTGCGCAATCAGAACGCTCTAAACGAGCTGCAAAAAGTTCTTGCTGTCACAAACCCTCAGAGAGGAATTGATCAGGAGAAAACTGTTAGTCGTGTCCGACGAACGGGAAGGGAAATGAGGTTGAATGTTCAGATAGGAGAATATGATATGACTGATGTCATCCTGGATCTTGGATCAGACGTCAATGTCCTCCCTAAGCAGACGTGGGGACAAATGGGAAAGCCTTCCCTGGTTTGGTCACCTATACAGCTGCGACTAGCTAACCAGCAAAGGATTGTACCACTAGGGAGACTTCTTAGTGTCCCAATCGACATCGATGGGGTCAGTACTCTAGCAGACTTTGAAGTTATTGAGATCATTGATGACAGCAACCCTTACCCAGCCCTACTAGGAATTGAGTGGGCCATGGCCAATGCTGCAATCATCAACCTTAAAAGGTGACAGATGACCTTCGAAGGAAATGGCCTGCGCGTTATTATACCTCTCGATCCGTCCCAAGGAGAAAGATATACAGAACCACTCAGAGAGGAAGGGGAGCAGGATACTCTAGACCACATCTATAACATCACAGCCACGGATGCAGATTATGTCGAGCCTAATGATGATGGCGTAATGGATTGGCAATGTGATAGCTCCTGCATGTCTGATTCAGACGATGGTCTGGAGAATTGGCAGCAACGACTGTATGAGCTACATGGCCATAGATGCGCACAGATCACTCAGTCCCTTCGATGCATTAGAGCACAGCCTTGAGAACTGCCTGCACAGGTCGGGATGACAGACCCTGGAAAAATTATTCTGCGGATGCCAGAACAAGTACCTCAGTCACAAAACATCCAGCATCTGGAAATAGCAATAGACGCTACCGCAGCATGGGGGGCCGACCCTACAAAATTTCAGCTCCGTCAGAGAACCTACCAGAAAGTCGCACGCACCACATTTATAAGACAAGCTCAAGAAGTGCAAAGTAAGTTTAAGGGGCAGAGCCAAGAAGCTCGCACCTCAAATTCAATCGTCCTATCGCAGATACTACCGGGTTGGTTCGAAGGGCACTATTGGGCCAAAGTTTCTTATTGCCCCGAGGCTGCGACCATGCTTCTGCCGCAGCCCAAAAATGTCGCGAGGCCCAAAATTTGACCGTTGGGAGATAGCCCATTTGGCGGCGGCGGGATTTTAAGTGCTTTAAATGACTATACTAAGACCAGTACCGGCAATCACTTCCCACAAGGACAAGATTTTCATCAGATTTGGTGCCTTCAATGCACTGTCCTCCCCGATTTGATTGATAGCGTGTATAAGAAGATACCTAATATAGGAAAAATCGCATCCTGCATTTCTTCAAGCTTTGTGAGTGAACCCATGACCACTGAACGTGAAATTGACGACTTGGTCCGAGAATTCGAGCAAGAGGGTCTGATCACCTGCTCCACTCGGCCGCCTGCCATAGCTCACTATGAAGCCACTCCCCCAGCACCACCACAGCCGATGCAGACATGGTCTACCAGGAAAAAGTCGAGAACTGAAATTCGCACCAAGCGCAACCAAGACCAGCCGCAGCAAACGAGGAAAACATCATCCACTCATCCTATGGAGCCCTCTGGTTCCGCCTAGGCCCTAGCCGGGGAAAGGGAGCATATTCCACCACCATGAACACCATACCTACCACCTGTTCGCCCAGGCACCACGTTACCCCGGCGGACAAAGCAGTTTACATTAGCCACACCTTCATTACCACCAGGAGTGCAGCTGATTGGCAGTATGACAGGGAAGATTGATCGACTTAAGTACAGCGATCATGACACCAATGACTATGGCAAGTTCCCACAGTTTGACCCAGCTGAATACTTGCACCGCGTCAGGTACCCCGACCATGAGGTCACACTACTGGAAGTGCAAACATGGGCTGCGGGTCTGGACAAAGCTGGCCTACTCAAGCTATTCAACATTCCCCATTTTGGACGTGGTATACATGTGACTGTAGTGGCCAAGCAGTTACTAGCCTTGGTGCATGACGGCTATTTATGGATAGGGGACCAGCAAGTTCCTATCGATGCCGCCCTCATCCATAGGATCACAGGCTTACCCATGGCAGGACCAGATCCGGGAACCGAGTTTCCGTCCAAACATGACGACACAAAGCTCGCGCAAACCATGAAGGAGCGGTTTGGCCTGACAAAAGGGAAATGGGGGTATCATACTTCCAGGATTCGGGAACATCCCATTCGGTTTGCAGCTGAACTCTTAGCCTGCAAACTTATAAGGAAATGCAGGCCAACTGAAGTACCTGCCCCAGTTATCAGGATTGCTATGAACTGCGCCGAGGGGTATACTTATAATTGGGCCGGCTATCTTGCGAAGGAGTTTTTGGAGGATTCCCGCGATGCGCAAGAAAAAGGTAGACCTTTTCATTATTCGTGGCTTATAATCCTTATTGCATTAGTTGGATGGAAAGAACCTACTGAAGCCCAGTTTGCCGAAATAAACCCCGGTACACCAGGAGCAGCAAGGTATGCCTCCCTTTGGGTATCCCCAAATAAGGAAACTCAACAGATGACGAACACTGTGTTCGTATTCTATGCTATGAGCCTTCACTATGAGATAGTGCGAACACCTCGCCTTACCAACGCAGTGTTCTCTCAGTACGAGGGGATCGCGCACTTTAGTGCCGACATGCATCATGTTTTCATTCAAGCTCGTGCCGATCCTCAACGGCAATGTTTCAAATTACCATATGTAGTCACTGAACCAGACATCCGACGGGTCATTCAGCAATGGCCAGCTGAATGGCTGAAATATTTAGGAAAAAAACCCTCTATTCTGGTTCCTCCAGCTACCAATATTGCCACAGGTACTAGTCAGGCGCAGCAGCAAAGCCCATTGGAAGATAGCGAAGACCCAAGTGATTCACAGATAAATGATAACGACCAGGGTGGCGATAGTGAACAGGATGAGCAGGATGAACAGGATGAGGAGTCGGTCAAGACCATAACAGATCCTACCCCACCGACGAAGCGCAAGTCACCAGAAGTAGCCGAGGTCACCAAGCCACAGTCTCGCAAAAAGGTAAAGGCATCAAAGGATAAAGATATCGAGGAGGAATCCACTGTCACGATGGGTGCACTGAAGCATGCTCTCGAAAAATCTACGGCAGCGCTTACTAAGAAATGGTCTGAATTCACGGAGCTACATCTTGCCAACCTCGCAGGTCTCACAACCAGGGTATCAGAGTTAAAAGACCTAATCGCAAAATCAGCACCCAGTACTGCGACAAGCAGCACTATGGCACCCCCGTAGCAGGACAGTAGGCAATGGCCACCCAGGGATCCCCAGGGACAGGTATCAAGTGCAACTCTGATGCAGCCTGACATCAATTCTCGACCCCCGACAAATATACCCGCGGAGCTTGATTATACAAAGATACCTATGTCAGAGTTGCACCTCCGTCAGCTCGCGATTACAAAGGAGATCCATACCCGAACTCAAGTGTCACAAATCCAACTGGAAGAATCCATCAAGCAAAACAAAACTTTTGCCGCATGCCTAGAAGAGATTGCACAACAGAAGAAAGAGGCTGAGCAGACAACAACTACACTAATGCAAGCAGTGGATGAGGCATGTCGGAGTCTTTCTGACTCCAACATACAGGAAACAGAGGAACCAAAGCAGAAGATTGCTAAGATGAAAGACTATGCCCAGCAGTCCCGCAGTGAATTGGAACGGATGAAGATAGAACATCAGCAACAGATTGCAGAACTTCAACTGCGCATTCCCCCTGAGACTCCTCCAGAGGTCCGAGAACAGCGCCAGCAGGATATCAAGGCTTCAGCAACAAAAATATCAGACAACGTGGCTAGTGTCGCAAAACTAATGGAAGACAGCATAGAAGCATGGGCAAACCTGCAGGACCATTCAGATGTAGGGAAGATTCAGGAAACCATCAAGTTGCGCCAGGATGAGTTAGATGCAGTCCGAATAGAAATCAAGACGCTGCCACCTATGAAGAAGATGGCTAAAGTAAAGCGCAGCAAGGAACTTCAACAGGAAATCGAGTCTTGCAGGACGAAGGTGACGATGCTGGAAAGTGCGTTACAGCCCCTGGTTGATGAAGCCTTAGAATTGACCAATACTGCGGAGAGCCAGCTCAAAATTTTGAAGACATATGACATTTTTGCGCAGGAAAAGGCTGACACAAACTCTTCTTCAGTATTACAGGAGATGGTGGAAAAGGAGAAAGCCGCTGATGAGATACTGCATAATCTCACCAGTCGCTTCCAGACCCTCGCACAGAAGATTCTCCCACCATAGAAGTTAAAGAGTGTCCCGGGACGGGCCACTAGTGAGTCTTAGGGGCCTATTGGGGCGCATACTCCATGTTGGGTAACTCCGCGGTTATTTAGGAAATTTGTAAGCGGAGCTATGGGCCAAAATAGTCTTAGGGGTGTCAGGGTAAGTCAAAACCCTCCTTTTTGTAATAAACCCGTGGTTTAAATCCAGGGTTTAGGGTTTTTTGGGTGCCCATGGTTTAAGACCATGGTTTTGTAAAACTGCGCAATATAAATAAGCGCTTATGTAAAAAGGATAGGTTAGGCTTTTTGATGTAAAGAAAGATAAGGCGAAGTAAGGTTGGTTTTTGTAAGGAAAGGATAAGTCCCAGCTGTGTGCGTGGACGACCTCTGCAGCTGTGTGCGCAGAGGGTTTTGTAAGAAAGAAAGAAAGATCTGCAGCTGTGTGCGCAGAAGCCTGCTGTTGTGTGCGCGGTTGTTAAGGACTGAAGGGATCTGCAGCTGAGTGCGCAGATCAACTATGGTTTTTGAAGAAAGAGGAATAAAACACAGTTTGTGGACGTAGCCCCTACACTGGGGGTGAACCACGTTATATTTGGTGTTGTGGTTTTATTGTGTTGTTTCTGCTTCTATTATTTTCATGCATTAAATTGAATACATCTGATAATATAAGATCACTGTGAATTCCCCGTAGTGGTTTATGCAAGTTTAGTTTGTTTATTATGCTGCGAAGTCATATGTGAATGAATGATAGTTTTACAAGAGTTGATTAATAATTGCTTTGAAAGGCTAAGGTACAGTAATACCCCTCTCTGCATGCAGAAACTTGATTCTGCGGCACCCCGTTGCTGTTTCGGGTGAGACTGCAACCTGCGCGCAGGTTGTTGCCGAAAGGGCCAACACGGTGGGTCTTTTGTTGGTGCGACGCATAAGAGTTAACTCGGGTCTACCCTATTGCCCAACAATATTTGAACTTCATTTTTACCTAACATAGGAATAAAAAGAATTATCTTTATTCATGAGGTTCATCAATCCATTTGTAACAATTAAATACTACCCAAATGTTAGCTATATCATAAAGAAACAAGACATCAATTATTCCCCTGAATCAGTTGTAACAACAATGTACAAACTATTTTCTAGCTTATGTTGTGTAAAACACTATGAGCTTATGCTTTTTTTTTCTGAAATATGCATCCTATGATTTACTTTAAATCCTGGTAGAATCCCACACCTTATTGGATAATCTCTTGGTCATGATTTATCCTACTCACCGAACCACACCATACCAGTCGATACCTAATTGAACTGGTATCAGGCCATATAGTACAAGGCGTGAAATCCCTTACAAGACAAGAAAAGATTGTATATCTATCCACTATCCATAAGAGGGGTTGATTGGTAGGGTTTATAGAAAGTAGGTGAAGTATTTTTTATATAAAACCATCCATCCTAATCAATTGGTGGAGGGAATATAGGAGAAAACCATGACTATATCTATATAGAAAACCCTGGATGTATCTATCCACATTGTATATCTATTATATATCCATAAGCGGGGTTTATTGTAAGGGTATGTAGTATCAGGGTTTATAGGAAGTAGGTGAAGTATTTTTTGTATAAAAGCATCCATCATAATCAATCAATGGAGGGAATATTGATATAATTATAACTTCAGAATGTATTCACTTGTACTTCTCATGTATTGTAACCCGATGTTTATTCTAAGATGTATTTGTAATGTACTTGAGTCATGTCATGCCTCGATGTTCCTATCGGGAAGTTTCTATAATGTAAACAAGTCATGTCAAGTCATGGTGGTTAACTCTCCTATTGTCTAAGGGTTAAAGTCCCCGCAGTTTCGGGGCACTAGGTTTATTAGACTCGCCTAGTGAAGTCGGACCTAGTTGGGTTTAGTCAAGTCAGGAATTAGTATAAATAGAGAGCTAGCCTCTCTATTTATCACACACTCACTCACACTTAGTTGTAGCACATAGCTGAGGAAGAGAAAGACACTGGGGCAAGGAAGAAAGAGGTTACTACTATTGGGAGATCACCTTACTGTATTTGGGTTTCACTTTGGGGTTGATTCTATCTCTGAGGAAGTTGCGGGGTTTTCTCCATTTATGGTTTCCCCGAGGAAAAACATTGTGTTCATTATCTCTTGTGTTTGATTGATGTGCTTATTGTTCTCTCAGTTAAAGATCCTAATGAAATGCTAGCTTAATGTTTAAAATCTAACATGGTATCAGAGCGAACCTGAGAAGAAGAAACTGTGCAGATGCGGGAACTAGGGCTTCCTATTTTGTGGATCTCTCTCCACATATTTTTAGAAAACGTAGGGTGGAATAACTCTCCTCCCTAGGGCAGATCTTTCTGTCGAAGCAGAATCCAATTCTGAGGTTTTTTAGTTTTGGACCCGACATTGCTGCTGAAAATTAGGGCTTTTCACAGAAGTGGAATTTTTCAGTGAGCCCAGGCCTGGATTGATCTCCTCCCCAAAATCAAATTTAGGGATCAAATTCAAATCATTTTGTTGGACAGAACTCTGAAAAAGCAAAACCCTAATCTGCTCCTGAACCAACACTACAAGATTTCAGCTCCAAATCCAGATCCGACATCTTGACCTGGTAAGATCTAAATCTTTTGTATTTCCATTTGAGGTTCTTAGTTAAGATGTCTCATCATACCAAGCTTGATGAAAAGCTTGAGGGAGCTAATAACCTCCGAGCTTGGAAGTATAGGATCTCCCTGGTCCTAGAAGAAAATGAGTTGGGCTCCTATATCCATGAGGAGGTTCCAGTTCCAGAGGGAGATGAGGCGAATGCCTTACATAAGAAGAATTTGGTTATGGAAAAGAGGATCATTGTAATTCTATCAAGGATCACCTCATTCCACAGGTTTCCTCCCTTAAGACACCTAAATCCATGTTTGATGCCCTAACCAAACTGTTTGAAGGGAAGAACATCAATTGGAAGATGACTCTAAGGAACCAGTTGAAGAATGTCAAGATCCAGAATGAGGAGACCATCCAGTCATACTTCACAAGGGTCTCCCAGATCAAAGAATAACTAGAAGTAGTAGATGAAGAAGTGGAGAATGCAGAAATTGTGATGACAACATTGAATGGCCTCCCTAGGTCATGGGATTCTTTCATCCAAGGAATCTGTGCTAGAAAGAAGTTGGTCAAGTTCAGTAGAATGTGGGAAGAATGTTCTCAAGAAGAAGCTCAGATAGCAACTCGAGAAGAAAAGATGGGAAGTGAAGATCAAGTTCTCACAGTACAATCCAAGAAAGGAAGAAAGGAAAATAATCATCACCAAGGTAAGCATTCTCATCAGAAAAGTAACACTGCAAGAAGGGATTCATCCAAATTCAGATGTTATACATGCGATGAAATAAGACACTTTGCTAGAAATTGTCCCATAAATAAGAATGGATCCAAGAAGAAGAAGAACTCCAAAATAAGACATCATGCTCACACTGTTGAGGATGATGATCGTCTAAGGAAGAGGGTAAAACAAGAAAGTGAAGACTCTTCAAGTGAAGATGAATATGTTATGATCTTCGCTCTCATGGGAACTATCACTCATGAAAGCAAAGATTGGCTTATTGACAGTGGGGCTTCCAAGCACATGACAGGTTTCAAGGAATCCTTTGAGAAACTATCCGAACATAATTCACCCCATAAGGTGAAGCTTGGGGATGACTACCAATATCCCATAGAAGGTAGTGGTGAATCCTCCTACAAGCTAGACTCCGAAAAGTCTATAGAAATGAAGCCTGATGTCTTGTTTGTACCAGGAGTGAAGAAGAATCTTCTATCCATATCAGCATTGGATGCAAAAGGCATGAGGGTTGCATTTGTAGATGGCCAAGTCCTCATGTGGCCAAGAGGATAGACTATTGATGATGCAATAGTGATTGGAGAATAAGAAGGAGGTTTATACAAGCTAAAGGGCCATCCAGAACAAGCTATGGTCCATGAAAAAGTAGAGCCAAATGAAATTTGGCACAGAAGGCTTGCACATGTGCATTACAGAGCACTACCACTTGCAAGAAAATCTATTGAAGGTCTTCCATAAATTCAAGCAAAACATGAAGGGGTCTGCAAAGGATGTGTGAAAGGAAAGAACACAAAGAAGACATTTCCAAGTAGCGAAAGGAAAGCAAAAGGAATCTTAGAAATCATCCACTCCAATGTATAGAGACCAATGTCATCAAGTTCACTAAGTGGGTATGTATACTATGTTTCTTTCATTGATGAATTTTCTAGGAAGACATGGATTTACTTCATGAAGAACAAAGATGATGTTTTCTACAAGTTCAAGGAATTCAAAGCCTTGTTCGAGAACCACACAGAAAAGAACATCAAGCCCTTTCGATCAGATAATGGAGGAGGATTCACATCAAATGAATTCAAACACTTATGCAAAGAATCAGGGATTAAGATGGAGTTGTCCACTCCTTACAATCCACAACAGAATGGGGTTGCGGAAAGGAAGAATAGAACTATCATGGAAGCTACAAGAACAATGTTTCATGATCAAGATCTTCCTATGCATCTATGGGCATAAGCTTCTAGAACAGTGGTGTATGTACAGAACCATACTCCACACAGAGTACTCAAGAACAAGACTCCTGAAGAAGTCTCCTCCAGTAAGAAACCAGAAGTCAGCCATCTTAGAATATTCAACTGTCCAGTGTACATACACATTCCAAAAGAAAAGAGAAAAAAACTAGAACCTTCAGGAAAGAAGGGTATATTTGTGGGATACTCTGAAAGCTCGAAGGCTTACAGAATATACTTCCTAGGATACAAGAAGATAAACATCAGCAGGGATGTAACATTTGATGAAGACACAGCTTACAACAAATCCAGAAAGAGACCTCCTGAAGGTACTAAAGAAGTAGAAGCACCCAGAATTCATGATACAACCATGAATGAAGAAATTCAAGAAGAATATCAAGAATTTGAAGAACCACAAAGACCTGTAGATCCACCTCATGAGAAGAATCCTCACAAGAGGAAACCTACTTGGGTATGAGAAATTATCCAAGGTGCAGAAAGATATGGGGCTCCAAAAGAGAATCATAGAGAAAGAAAGAGAACCAAATCTTGCTCCATATATGTAGCTTTACTATGTGACTTTATCAATGAAGAACCTTCCAATTATGAAGAAGCGGCAGAATGAAAAGAATGAAAGGATGCTATGATCGAAGAGTATCAATCGATCATGAAGAATGATGTTTGGGATGTTTTCCCAAGACTAGAAGGGAAGTTGGTTGTAAATTCCAAATGGATCTACAAGATCAAGCATGTTGCAGATGGTAGCATAGAGAAATATAAGGCAAGACTTGTGGCTCGTGGTTTCTCATAGAAAGAAGGAATAGATTATGAAGAAACCTTTGCACCTGTATCCAGATACACTTCCATCAAATCGGTACTTGCTTTGGCTACAGTAATGAAATGGAAGATACACCAAATGTATGTCAAGACTACTTTCTTGAATGGTGTAGTGGAAGAGGAAGTGTATGTAGAACAGCCACTTGGTTTTGAGACACATGACAGGGAGTCTCATGTGTACAGATTGAAGAAATCCCTGTACGGTTTGAAACGGGCACCCAAGACATGGTACGACAGAATTGACAGCTTTCTATCTAGTTTGGGATTTACCAAGAGTAAATCAAAGTCCAACCTTTACTACAAGGTTGAAGATGGAAACCTAGTGATGCTCCTACTGTATGTAGATGATCTGTTTGTAACAGGTATGGATGGGTTGATTGCTGATACGAAGAGAAATATTGCTGTCGAGTTTGAAATGAAGGACTTGGGTATGATGCATTATTTTCTAGGTATGGAGGTGTGGAAAAATGTGGATGGAATCTCCCTCAGACAAGGGAAGTATGCAGTAGGGATCCTGAAGAGGTTTGGGATGATGGACTACAAGGCCATGACCACACCTATGGAATCAAACCTGAAGCTATTGAGTGATGCTTCATCAGAAGCGGTTGATGCTACAATGTATCATCAAATGATTAGGTCCTTGATGTACCTAACGAACACGAGACCAAACATTTTCTTTGCTGTGAACACCTTGAGCCAGTTCTTGACAGATCTGAGACATGTTCACTTGATTGCTGCAAAGCATATTCTGAGGTACCTTAGGGGTGCAATTGATTATGGGCTCAAGTACGAGGCGAATCAGAAGATTAACCTAAAGGGTTATGTTGATTGAAATTGGGTAGGTAGTGCCATCAACAGAAAAAACACTTCAGGTTGTTGCTTTAGTTGGGATCAGGTGTGATATCTTGGTTTAGCAGGAAGCAATCCTATGTGGCACTGAGTACAGCTGAAGCAGAGTATGTTGCAGCTTGTTCAGCTAGTTGTGAGGCAGTATGGTTGCGGAAGCTATTGTCTGATTTATTTGATCTCTAGATGGATGCTAATTGTATACATTGTGACAACCAGAGTTGCATGAAGTTGTCAGAGAATCCAATGTTCGATGACAAGTTGAAGCATATCGAGCTCAAGTATTACTATATCAGGGATATGGTGTAGAGGGGAGCAGTGAATCTCTAGTATGTTACGACGGAGGAACATATAGCTGATCTATTGACGAATCCATTGGCTAGGGTGAAGTTTGAATACTTCATGGAGAATCTTGGTGTTCTCCAGATCAAGGTTTCCTTCAAGGGAAAATGATGAGACCCACAGCCATTATGACATGGTGAGAGGATTGGTTCCTTCCATGGTCAGATGTAAGGGTTGAGCAATTTTGTCAAGGTGAGAGGATTGGTTCCTTCCATGTCAAATGTGAGTGCTGATCCATTCTGATGTGACTATAGTATTGGTTCCTACATGATCAGAAGTAAGCGCTGAATGCCATTCTGGGAATGGAGGCACCTAGTCAAATACCAGGTAGCTCAGTCTGGGACTGGGGGCCATTCTGATAGGACTATAGGATTGGTTCCTACATGATCAAATGTGAGTGCACGCCCTTTTGACATTGGTTGTCAGATGTAACTGCAGAGCCCTTTCGGCATGAAGGATTGGTTCCTTGAATGGTTGAATATAAGTGCTGAGCCTTTCTGACATTGGTTGTCAGATGTAAGTGTAGAGCCTTTTGGCATGGAGGATTGGTTCCTTGCATGGCCAAGTGTAAGTGTTGGGCCTTTTCGATCATTGGTTGATGGATGTGAGTGCTGTGCCTTTTTGATAGGGTTGTGGGAGGTGTTCCCACATGGTCAGATGTGAGTGCTGGGCGTTGCCTTTCTGATATGATTATAGGATTGGTTCCTACATTATTAGATATAAGTGTTGGGCGGGCTATTCTAACTTAGGATCAGATATAAGTGATGGAAAAGACCTGCACGGAGGGTAGGCCTACAACCAGCATGAAAAAGGGCTGGCTCTGTAGAAATTCTTGTGACAAGAAGAATCATGAGATAGAACCTGTGAAGATTTAGTTTTGATGATCTAGTAGAGATGATCCAGATCGAGGGATGATCCAGATCCAGTGATGATGATCCAGATTGAGTGATGATCCAGATCCAGGTGAAGATGACTTGAAGGTGAAGATGACGAAGACTCTATGATGATCTAGATGATACAAAGAAGAATACTTGTGCTAATAAATTGTGTCGAGAGAATACCTTCCTAGTTAAGAGGGAGTGTTGATTTAATTGTAACTTCGAAATGTATTCACTTGTATTTCTTATGTATTGTAACCCGATGTTTATTCCGAGATGTATTTGTAATGTACTTAAGTCATTTCATGCCCCGATGTTCCTATCGAGAATTTTCTACAATGTAAACAAGTCATGTCAAGTCAAGGTGGTTAACTCTCCTATTGTCTAAGGGTTAAAGTCCGCGTTGTTCTAGGGCACTAGGGCTATTAGACTCACCTAGTGAAGTCGTCCCTAGTTGGGTTTAGTCAAGTTAGGAATTAGTATAAATAGAGAGCTAGCCTCTCTAATTATCACGCACTCACTCACACTCAGTTGTAGCGCATAGCTGAGGAAGAGAAAGACATTGGGGAAAGGAAGAAAGAGGTTACTGCTGTCAGGAGATCATCTTACTGTTTTTGCGTTTCACTTTGGTGCTAATTCTATCTCTGAGGAAGTTACGGGGTTTTCTTCTTTTATGGTTTCCCCAAGGAAAAACACTATGTTCATTGTCTGTTGTATTTGATTGTTGTGCTTGTTGTTCTCTCAGCTAAAGATCCTAATGAAATGCTAGCTTAATGTTTAAAATCTAATAGGGAAGATAGGAACAAACCCTGACTGTATATATCAATAAAACCCTAACTACAATGTATTGAGTGTATCTATAAATAAACTCCTGACTAGAAAAGGAGTTAATGGATTCAATGAAAGAAGTTGAATTACTGAAGTCATCGCTAATGGATTCAATGAAAGAAGTTGAATTACATCCTAGTCCTGAAGCTACCTCAACCTATGATTTTCATGTTGCCTTAGTGACCTTCACCTTTTCTTATGGGTATTCACCTGAATCTACTAATTTCCCTCTGTGTATATTCTGGAGATGAAGGGAGTGGATAACCTTGAGGATAGAAAACCCCCAAAGCTGGGATATTATTAAAATTGAGTTGCATCCCTACGTCCACCCAATAAAATATTTCTTGTAGGAAGAACTCATACTATAAATATTGTTTCAAATAAGAAATTCATCTGGTGCAGCTTAAGGGTTTCTCCATGCTCACAAGTTAGCTTTCTGGTTGTGTCAAGGAATGGGTTCACTGAACGAACAAGATTTTCATCCTCTGCAACCTTGGAACCTCCTCTATGACCTCGGGCCTAGTTCATGGGTGAGGTAAGTGAAAAAAATACTATGAAACCTTGGAACCTCGTCTATGACCTCTGACCTAGCTCGTGAGTGAGGTAACTGAAAAACCTCCTCTGCGACCATAGGCCTGGTTCATGGGTGAGGTAAGTGAAAGATGTAAATGTTATTTGTCGTGATAGGGGAGGAGGTAAGATGGATAGTTTTAATTGTTTGATTTTTTCATATTTATTATTTATGTTTATTATTTTTTATGTTTATGAATATTTTAATGTTTATTATTACTTTAATGTTTACTATTATATTAATGTTTATTTGTTTAATGTGATCTATTACCTTTCCTTGAATCCAATGCGTCCACTACACCCCTTCGTGGAAGGATAAAGCCAGGGACTTATTCCAGTAATGTAGTAAGGATTTCTCCCTACTACAGGGGCAAGAATGGCTCCCTTCTGCCTATAGGGCAGAAGGGTAGGTTCCGGCTGGTGGATAAATGTAGAAAATAAAACATAATGAAAATAACAGTAACAGTAAACTAAACTATGAGCAAAAAAGAGAAAATGTAGAAGCAATGGTGAACCCCTCTGTAGAAAATGGGTTAGGGTTCCGCCTCCTAAAACTTGCAAACAAATCCTAAGCTATAATAAAACCTGCAAAACAAGGTTAAAAACAAAACCTACAAATGGGGACAAGGGTTAGAAAGAAAAGCATATTAAACAACTAAGAAACAGAAATAAAACATGGTATAACTTCTCTAGTGGAAATGGGCCACCATGCCCAAGCTTGTGGAAGCACCTCTCTTGGTTGGGGAGCAATGGCGGGGATGGAGATGGAGGAGAGGGAGTGTGGGTGGTTTGAGAGGCAAAGGTCTCAAAGCATCCACGAGCAACATAACAATAGGCAAGGGAGAATTTTTTTGAGAGTGACCCCCCTCCCTCCTTTAATAGCTTTGCCAAGGGGTTTTAGGGTTTTAAGCCCTTGATCAGGGCTTTAGCCCCTTTTTGGGGATTTTAGCCCCTTCTGCCCTAACTTTAGCCCCTTTTAGGGTTTTATCCCCTTTTTGAGGGCTTTAGCTCCTAGGAGGCTATTTTGGGCTCCTTTTGGGGGTTTTTATCCCTTTTTCTTCATCCTTAGGCTATTTTGAGGGTGTGGGGGTCTAATGGAGGGTCATGAGTGTTGTGAGATGGTGTCCTTGGGTGGTGTAGGCCATTGAGAGCTTAGTGGGGGATTTTTAGGTTAACAAATTGCCCCCTGATGTGTGAGGGTGAGAGCTCAATGTATGGCCGAAAGACATCATAAGATTTGCTGCGTAGAGGTGGTGCTTCCGGGGCTGGGGCATGGTGGATTTTGGTTTTTGTATTAATATGGTTCCCATCAATCAGTGAGATACAATAAATGTGTGACATGTATCTGGATGAGGCGGGCATCCCCATGCTCATGACAATGTCCAAAGAATAATTTGACCTATGCTCTAAAATACAAGAGCCGATCATATACAATTGATGTTACAATGGTGGTTGCCTCCATGTGAGGCTGAATACAATGTTGATATGGTACATTGGACCCATGGCATTCTCATGGAATGCTATATATTTTCATGACTAACAATCTACTAGATCTGGTACATAGTTGTGTGGACTCGGTGATTGAGAGTTAGAGTCTCTGTGCTATAGGTATGGTGTATCAATCATAAAGGTATATCGAAGCACTGCTGGGGCTTCTGAACACTGTCTCCAATGCAACCCGAAAATCACAAGGTACATAACCTGTTTAGGTCCCTGGAGTGGACTCACCAATGTGTTAGAGTCAAGTGACATCCAGGGTCTTTGACCAAATATTGTGCAAACCAACCTTGTACAAATCTCAACGGTGCGATGATGGAGTTGAAGTCGAGCACATGAGAAACAACCGTCCCAAGAGGCACTAAGGACTCCTCTCAAGTGGTCCAAGGAACTCATCAATGATGTTAATGAAACCAAGGTATAGGGACCTCTGGGTCTATCCTCTGGAATATGTGTGTTGGCGTCAACAAAGGGAGACCTCCCCCTAGTCAAGGCAATGATGTTTGCTTGACTAGGAACACGAGGTAGATAACCGAAAGGTGTGAAGCAATTTGCATATTGAATCACTAAATTGGGGGGGAGGGGGGGGGAAGGGAGGGAAAGAAATGAACAAGGGTAGGGGGAGTGTGGGAGACTCAAACTTACTTTTTTCAGAGTATGACGGCAAGGCGGACCAGGCAGCAAATGAAACTGACTCATGGGAATGGGATCATAGCTATAATACCAGGAATGTCAATGCAGATGGGAAATACTTGGAGGAGGTGGACACATTTGATATTGATGGGATCCAAGGAAGACACATTGCAGAGTAATCTGAACAAAGGTGACCCAACGGGGGAATGCTTCCAAACTATTTTCTATGGGGAGGTGTCTAGGGACACCATTATGGTACGATCTCATGGATTTTTGGCAAGCCCGAGAAGGTAAATGCTCGATGGTGCTTTCAATTTTAGAGATTCTGAAAGCACGAAGAAGACTGCAGTGGGGGATCTTTTTCGTTGGTAGTCCCCTTTGCCTGAAAAAGGATAAAAGTATACATAGGAGAGCTCGCCTATCCTGTAGAGGATGAGAGACTTCTTTACCGTTGGTAGTCCAATCAGGACGGAAAAGGTTAAACCTGTACTGACTGGACGATCATTCAAATACTTTTACGAGCATGAACAAAACCAAGTTTGCTCAGTAATCTTTTCTTGATGAGACGGCTCGAAAAGAGCTTAACAACAACTGGTGGTGAGCGTTTTCATAAAGTGCGGCCCCTCTACCCGAGAAGGCATAAAATTATGTAGAGGGGAACGGTCTTGGCTTGAGTGTGCCAAGGATGTCATTTTCAATTGATGGTCTACATGGTCCGCAAAAGGAGGTAAACGGGACGATGTAGACGCCCTTTCCTATAATTTAGCGAGCGGGAGAGGAAGCAGCTGTGCTCGGCAATCTTTTCATTGTTTTAAGGAGTAAGAAAAGAGCTTAAACAAAACTCCAATGTGGTCAACCGATTGCGGTGGCACATGCGGTGCCCCATGTCGGGATGGTGGACAAAGGTCCAAAGGTCATCTGCACAGTATGGATGGAGCAGAAGGCTCTCAAACATACCAATACATGCACGGGATAGATCACGGCAGAGGCACATGAGTCAATGCAGCAGAGGAATGCAAATCAAGGTGGTTCTCAAACAGAGGTCAGGAGAGCACGTGTGTGTGTTGTGGTGGACAGACTTGACTACCTGTGATGTGAGTGAAAGTCTGAGGGCATTTATATGTCAAATACATGCAAGAAAAAGAAATCATTTTGTGGGAATTAGTCCAGATGTCCGTGTAAGGTGCGGTGGAAAAGAAAATTATAAATACAAAAATAAAAGTAAAATTACATTCCTTAACGGGCGGTGGCCCGAAGACTCGCATGAGTTGATATCGAGAGGTGTGATACAAGTACAAGTCCGTAGACACTTGCATCGTCATGTCATGGCTCATAAATCGAGGTGAATTAAGGGAGATGGTCCCGAAATTGACTTATTAAACATGAAACGATGGTCTCAGAAATGGAAATTTGAGCCCGGAGGTGTGAGAGGTGTCTCGAACCAGTTCCAAGTGACTTTGGATTAGCACCTGATGGTGCTACCCCTGATTTGTGCTGAAGAAACGTTGAAAAACAAGAAAAATAAAATAAAGCGACTCATTAGTGATGTTAAGAATAAAATTTCTTAAGGTAGAGCCCATTGTGGGGGTTCTCCAAGATTTTTCCATCAGAGTCAATGAGGGTGTATGCCCCTTTTCCGAGGCAATGGCGGATGACATATGGGCCATACCACATTGACTCAAACTTTCCTTTGCCCAATTTATCGTTGGGTTGGTCATAGACTAGAACCATATCACCTTTGCTGAAGGTGTGAGGGTGGACGTGGGAGTCATACTAGATCTTTGATCATGTTTTTGCTGCTTCGATGGCTTGGAGGGTAGCTCGACAGTCTTCTATGGTTTACTCGAGTTGGAGGAGTCGTTCCTCTAAAGGCAAAGTATCAGGGAGGATTTCTACCGCCAGGCGGAGGGATGGGATTTGGCACTCTATAGGGAGTACTAATTCAACGCCATGTACTAGGAAGAAAGGAGTAAAACTGGTTGCGGTTTTTGTGGATGTGTGATAAGCCCATAGGGCAAAAAATAGCATGTGATTCCAGTTGGTTTTATGATTTCCTACCATCCTTTGGAGCATTGTTTTGATGATTTTTTTGACTGCTTCCACTGGCCATTGCCTTGGGGGTAGTAGGAAGATGAGTATTGGTGTTCGAATTTCAACATGGTTGATAATTTGGCCGATACGGTGTCTTGGAAGTGTGCCCCATGGTCTGAAACTAATTGTTTAGGGACACCAAATCATGTAATAACATCGTTGAAGAAGAAACGCGCTGCAGTTTCCACTTTGCAATCAAATGTGGGCATGGCCTCGACCCACTTGGTGAAGTAATCAACTACCATGATGATGTATTTGTGGCCATTAGCTGAAACAGGGTTGATGGTCATGAAGTCGATTGCCCATTTACAGAAGGACCCGACTATGACTACGGGGTGTAATGGTGAGGGGGGGGGGGTTTCCTTTGGGGAAAAAAGCTGACAGTTGCGGAAATGTTTTACTACCTCTATGCAATCAGCAAAGATGGAGGGATAGAAATAGCCGGTGCATAGAATCTTTTGGCGGTTGCTAGGCCTGAAAGGTGACCACCACAGGCTCCACTATGATTGTCGTTGAGGATGGTCTTGACCTCGTCACAGGTGAGGCAATGATGTAGGATGGTATCAATGCCTTGACGATATAGAACATCTCTAATCAGCAAGTGGTGAATGGATTGATGTCGTATGCGTCGCCTATCCTCGCGGTTGAAGTCCACTGTGAACTTCTATGTTCGTAAATAGAGAATGATGTCCCCATACCATGGGTCATCTGTGGATATGACGAATAGGAAATCATCAAGGAGATCATCCTTGGTGGGTGATGACGCAGTTAATGGGGGCAGGTCGGTCATGAGCGTGGCCAATTCGAGTGCTTTTGTGCTTTTTGGAGACATGAACTCTAGGTCGAACTCTTGGAGGACGACTACCCACTTAGCTGCTCGTCCTTATAGAAGGCAACGGCTTAAGAGATACCACATTGTGTTTGAATCAGCCACTACACGAGTATAGTTTTCAATTATGTAGTGGTGCAATTTCTGAGCCAAGAAGATGACGACGAGGGCCAATTTCTCCTCAGGTGAATATCGTAGTGGGGGTCCTGTTAGATTCTGACTAGTGTACTAAGTTACATGCTCATGGTCAGCATCATCTTCTTGGACCAAGACTCCAGCGATGGCATTTTCCGAGGCTGACACATAGAGGATGAAGTCTCGAGTGAAATCTGGTGCTGAGAGTAATGGTTCAGAAGCCAGGGCTTACTTGAGTGCATCGAATGATTCTTATGCTTGCTGATCCCAAACAAAGGGGATTTTTGTACAGAGCAGGCAAATGAATCTATAATCTTTTGTTGCATACTCTGGCACAAAGCAGTGAAGGAAGTTGGCCTTTTCTTATAGGCTTTGTAGTTGGTGTCGATTTCTCAGGGAAGGAAGAGCAAGGATGGCTTGAACTTTGAGGGGATCTACCATTATCCCTTTGTGGGGTACAATGAACATGAGTAGACAGCCTGCTGGGACACAAAAAACACACTTGAGCGGGTTCAGGAGGATGTTGTACTTGCGACAATGTAAAAAGACTTGCCGCAAGTCATCTATATGCTGTGCTTGTTTTGGTGATCAAGCGGTAAGATCATCCAGGTAGACCAAGATGATGTGGACTAGGTCGTGGAAACAATATGTCATGGTGCGCTGGAAGGTGGCTCCATCTTTTTTGAGGCCAAAGGGAATGACTCGGTATGCGAATGTGCCCCATGGGGTTGTGAATGCCATTTTGTAACGGTCTTCTTTCCGGATTTGGATTTGGTTATACCCAGAAAAACCATCCATGAAGGAAAGGGCTTCATGTCCGGCACATGCATCGATGATATGGTCGATGAAAGGTGTGGGGAAGTTGTTTTTGGGACATGCCCCATTGAGGTCATGGAAGTCTATGCAAACACGAATGGTACCCTATTTTTTATTCACAGGAACAGGATTAGAAACCCAAGTGGTGTATGCAATGGGATAAATGAAGCCGGCTGTGCGCAGCTTCTCTATCTTGGCTTTCACTGCAGCCACTTTGGATGGATGGATGGGCTATTGCTTTTGGCATACGGGTGCCACATCAGGCCATGTGTTGATGTGGTTCTCCACCATGGATGGATCTAAGCCGGGCATTTTAGTGTATGACCAAGCAAAGATATCGCAGAATTCTTGGAAGAGAGCTTTGTAGGCATCGACCTCTTCTGGGGAGCATGATGCCCCCAGCATGATTTTTTCAATGATCTCGGAGTTGGTTGAGATGTCAATTTTAATGGTTGGAAAAAAAATTTCCATGTTTCCTTCTTCGAAGTCATCAGGTGCTAGGATGGGATTCTTGAACAAGTCAACCTTCCCATGGATGAAATCTTTGGTCTCCATAGAAAACTGATCGGACTGCGACACAAGTTCTTCGGGGAGGAAGAACGAGCGATGGTGCATGTCGTACCATGGATATTCTGGGGTGGTCAGAGCTTCAGGTATCTCCTCATCGTTGCTGAGCAACGAAGAGACAGTTCTGATGGACCGTCGGTGGTGGAGGAGATGAGCGGGTCAGTGGAACTGGACATCATGTAGATGGACATGGTGTCTAACGAAGGAGGTGGTGGGTGAACTTATTCAATCAAGGTGATCTCTGACTCAAGGGACTGTTGACGGAGGTCAGCAAGAGCCATTCGAAATTTGGGTAGGTCTTGGAAATGGTGGGAGTAATGTCCATACAAGCCACAAAGGGCACAAGCATGGATTTTCCTTGATGCCTTGTTCCTAACTGTTGGCACAGTTGGGAGTTCAACCATGGGGATGTTTTCGTTTGTATCCATGGCATCCAGATGCACACGAATCACTAAGATTTTAGGGCAATTTTGAGTTGGATGGCCCTGTTGCTCACAGATGACACAAGGTGGGACTTGTTGTGGTTCTGTGATGGCTTTGGTATTCTTTCCCCTGGCCCTTTTGGGTTGGGTCAGTGTAGGTGTAGGTGCAGCGGTTGGCTTGTGTGGACCAGGTGGAGGGTGAGACTCGACCACGATGGGTTTCACCGGGGTTAAGATAACCTGGGGCATTGCTGGTTGATTTGGTGGATCAAGATACCACATCAGAATTCCAAATGTAAAGTTGGGCAGGCTTAAGGTGGCCATGACCGGTTTTCTCATAACCTCGGGTGGGGGAAAGAGGAAGGGAATCGTATGGACTGGGGATGAGCCCACATAACTCCCGGAAGGTTGCATGTGGGGATGTGGTTTTGATTGCGGCTGCGTGTAATGCTACTGCTCTGGGTGGCATTGTGGCTATTGTTGGTGGTGTGACTATGGATGATGTTGTGGTTGTGGTTGGGGTTGCGGTTGCGGTTGTTGTTTGGGTGCAACGGTGCTAGATGAGACCATGCACAAGTCCGCAGTTTCATTTTGTGTCGATGGTGGTGACACTAACAGGAAAGAAGCTGTCATGGTGGGATCGGTAAACAATCCAGGGCCCACATTCAATGATGGAGAGGCTGGTGTGTTTTCAACCATAGTATTAATTGTAGGGACGACATTGGCGTATGTGTTCGTCCCTTGCGGCTCAATGGTGGTGATGGTCAGGGTAATATTGGTGGGTGCCAATAACCCTTGGGGATCATGATAAGTAAGCTGGTTAACCATCACAATATTCCCTTCGTGGGGGAACATCATGAGATGGAAGACAGTTGATGCGACTGCTTGCATGGCATACATGTAACTCCTTTTGAGGAGGAGGTTGTAGTCTGGTTGAGCGTTGATGACTTCTATGTCGATCAACACTGTCTTCCTGGCTAACGTGATGGGGACATTAGGGAGGATTCCTTGGGCTTTAGTGGGATTTCCATCATAAGCCCATAGAGTTGTGGAGGATGGTTACAGAATTGGTGATCCAAGTTTCTGCCAAACCAAGGTAGATATAATGCACATGGATGCCCCCTCATCCACTATGCACTGGTGCACAACTAAATTCCAGATGGACACTGGGATTTGGAAGGTGATGGTCGATGGCATGCACGGTTCTCCATTCTTCGTGTCAAAGGTGATCAACTTGGATTCGAAGGGGACTACTACCCCCATGGCGGCTAGCAAGGCCTTCTGCTACATTGGGCATGTTTTAAGTACCTCAAGAGTGGACATGGTGGTTGGCATTTGGGCCAAATCATCCACAATGCTATAGTTGACTACAGCTCTAGCTGTGGCATTATTGGCAATTCTACATATGGGGGGGCGTGGGAATGGGGGTAATTGAAGAGGTAGGTTGACAGTCTTAGACGTGGATGCTGCTGATGATTCAGCAGGTTCAGTGGCGGTACCATACTGATTCCATCTAGTTTGCAAGTTGACTTCTTCAGTCGTCATGGCTAGCAGGTGGTGAACACCTGTTTCGACCATGGGAGGTGCCCCCAGAGCGTTGGGATTGGCTTGGGGAGGGGATGTGGTTGCCACCAATCCTTGGACTGGAAATTGGTTTTAAAGCACCATGGGGGGAGGTCCTTATGGTGCTGGGTTGGGTTGTGCTTGGTTTGCAGCGTTGGCAGCCTGTTGGACCTCATTCTGAATGGCTTTCTTGGTGCGACCCATGAGGGGACACTTGAATGTGTAGTGCCCATAGACCTCACAGAGTGTACATGGTTGGTTTGTGCACAACGGGGCATTGTGTCTTGGTGCATTTGGTCGTGGGGGGTTTTGGGCTGGCCGGTTTGCCACGGCATTGTTGGGAGTGTTCAGTTGTTGACCGCATCCCTGCAATTGGTTATTTCCTTGGTTGTGGGGCCGATTATTCCTAGATTTCCCTTGTTGATTGTTGGGGGTAGGCTGGTTGGGACAATTTTGTTGTGCGAATACTTGTCCCAATGGAGCGGGTGGAGCTGGGGCGGGGGCTTGGACTAGTTGCACTGGTGGTGCATAGTAGATTTATGGGGGTGGAGGTGCCACAAATGTGGGAATTTTCCCCACATACTACTGTGTTGGCCAAGCCATGGCCTGAATCTTCTATGGTGGCATAGGTTGTGCATAGGAAGTTGTTGCTCCGGACTGGGACGTCATTCTTGCATAGTCTAGAGCTTGGTTTTGGTAAGCAACATTAGCAGTGTTGCTTGGTTGTGATGGAACTGTAGGTGGTGTCAGTCAAGGTTGTGGCTATTGGGAGACCGATCCTATGATTCCATCCGCAGCATGAGATGCCCCCTGTGCATCGCTGTAGGAGGTACTCGGATAGGGGGCATCTGGAATGACAGTATACAGGTATCCAGACTGGGCATAGATAAGGTCAAATTGTTGGGCCTTCAGTATGGCCTCTTCTTCGGATTGGGGACATTCAGATGCAATGTCCTTTGCTATGGGCGGGAGAAAGGTCTTAAGGAACCAATCCAAGAAGATCCTGTCATCAAGTTGGATTTTGCATGGGCTACAGCATCGCCGCTACTCATGGATATGGCCAGTTATGTGAGTGGCAGTGCTTTGACGGTAGGATAGCAGGATCTCCACCCCCTCATCATATCTGACAGGGATTTGGAAATACTGTAGGAACATGAAGGATAGGGAGTTGAAGTCCAGGTACTTATCTTGTGGCATCTCAATGTAGCATTTGGCCGTAGCACATGTAAGGGTGCGTTGGAATAGCCTGAGCCTGATGGAGTCATCTATGATGTTGTTGGATGAGCACCATAGATGGAATGTCATTATGTGGTTTTGGGGACATTCCCTTGCTTTTCCTTCAAACTTGGGGATGTCTGATGGAAGCTTAGTTGGCATGGGTGGCCAAAACACTTGGTGGCGGATGGGGTTGTTTGTTAATCTAGCCAAATCAGGCAAGTTAAGACGAGCCATGAAGGGAATATTTGACCCCAGGTTGATGTGGGATGGGGCTGCGATGGTGGTGGGGTTTGCAGGTGCATAGTGCATCTGCACAGCTGGGGGTGCTTGCGGTGGCACCATTGCAGATGGGCCAATTCTCCCAAGTGTTGTCGGTGGGATGGTATGAGTGGAGGGGACATTGCCCCCATGTATGACAGTAGGGGCAATGTAAGTGGACAGTCCACTACCCCCATGTGTGGCAAGAGGGGCAGTGTGTGTGGAGGGGCCACTGCCCCCATGTGTTGCAAGTAGGCCAGGTTGGTTGGTCACTATAGGTGGTGGCAGCTGACTAATGATAGTCTACATGACTGTGCTTGGGCCACTTGCTAGGTTGTGGGTGACAGGTTGTGATGTGGACATGGGTCCACTTGCTAAAGTTAGGATGGAAAATGGATCCGGGTTTGCACTAGCCATGGGGCTTGATGGTGCGGTGTGGAGGTCTGGTTCAGACTAATATGGGTCTGAATCAAAATCAAAGGCTGTGTGGTCCTCTAATGGTGTGGGAGATTGCTGAGAATGAATACGATGGTGCCAAATGAGTGTTCCAAATTCTGGTGGTTCGCCTCTTAGGTGTGAGGAAGAGCGTGAGGGATCAATTGTGTTAAGTTTTATCAAACTGACGGGAATGATATTTGGACCTCAGTTTTAGTGGCTTCCTATTGGCTGAAGGTGGTCACTAGGCTACCAAGACTGTCGAAAGACAATGCTTGGATTTTTCCTCACATGTGCTTCTACTCAATCGAAATGGGTCGTTGCATGTTTCGCTTGGAAATTCCTCTCAGCAGCCAGCTACTTTGAGGTTCCTATGGTACTCCTCATAATGATTTTCTAGGCAGAGCCCAAGTACTTCCCATAGTTGAAGCAGTCAAGGACTTATGTCCTCAAAGACTGCAGAGTTGTTGGTACTTAGTGTAAATTAATAAATTTTAAGGCTCACTTAGTGTCATGAACTGAGTTGGGTTTATTAGTTGGTATGGTGTATTTGTTTGTTTGTTTTTCTGGTACCTGGTTGCTACGAATGGTTTATGAATTCATCATGGTAGATTTCATATCATTGTGTATGCATGCATTGAATAAAATTGTGAACAAATACAGTGATTAACCCTGAATATTTGATAGCCTAACTAGACGTCAACCTCTCACTGATATTCCTCTTCGACCAAGAGAAGGTGTTGGGATCTCAACACAATGGGACTAAGCCCATCCGTAGATCCTCAGGTCACCTCTCAGATGCAAGGTTGGTCAATAGGGAGGATGCTTAGCGTCGTGAGAAGCCCTCCTTCTCTACCCCCTCTACCTTCCAGGTCACCCAGTTTTAATGGTTTGGAACAATATAGTGGAGTGCCTAGATCTATACGAGCTTTCCCTTCGTCATATCCCAAAATATCCCGGAGGGTGATGACTGGGTAGAGGAGGAAGGGGAAGCAAGATCGTTGATTTTAGGTTGATTTTAGTTAGAATAGGTTCATTCAATTAGGCCATTAACATTTACTTGGAATTTACACATTGTTTATGAAATAAAATGCAGAAAATAAAAACAGAAACTGAAATTAAACAGGTGTGGTGGACAGAGGTGGCTGGGCCACACTAACAGTCCCTATGAAAACAAACAGTGAAGCCCAAAAATGGGTCACGCACCTGTAAAAGTCATGTTTTTGCGAAGTGGATTCTGATCAAACCATGAGGAATTACCTCAAATGGTTGACAACCCACTTCGGAAATGGGCCCTTTTACCCCTAATTGTGGGCAGATTCACAAATGGCTCAATTTTTTGGGCAGAAAATGAGCCCGAACATAGGTGAATTTTCAGAAATTTGGTTCGGCCATTTTTGCATAGTTGAGTGATTTGCAAACCACAAAATGGCCAACAGTAACTGGTACTATGGCCAAATGGGATTGGATTGGCCTTGAGGAGACTTAGCAATAACTAGAAATGTAAATAAACAAGAATCTAATCTAGATTTAACAAAAAACTAAACTAGGGAAAAAAATAGAACTAAAAACTAAAACTTTAAAAAATAAACCCAAGGATCCTGTGGGATCGACCCGGTATGGTCACCAGTTCTGTAGTAAGGATTTCTTCCTACTACAGGGGCAACAATGGCTCCCTTTTGCCTATAGGGAAGAAGGGTAGGTTCCTTCTAGTGGGTAAATGCAGAAAATAAAACATAATGAAAATAATAGTAATAGTAAACTAAACTATGAGTAGAAAGGAGAAAATGTAGAAGCAATGGTGAACCCCTCTGCAGAAAATGGGTTAGGGTTCCACCTCCTAAAACCTGCAAACAAATCCTAAGCTATAACAAAACCTGCAAAACAATGTTAAAAACAAAACCTACAAATGGGGACAAGTGTTAGAAAGCAAAGCATATTAAACAACTAAGAAACAAAAATAAAACATGGTATACCTTCTCTGGTGGAAATGGGCCACCATTCCCAAGCTTGTGGAAGCACCTCTCTTGGTTGGGGAGCAATGGCTCAATGGGGATGGAGATGGAGGAGAGGGAGTGTGGGTGGTTTGAGAGGCAAAGGTCTCAAATCATCCATGGGAAACATAACAATAGGCAAGGGAGAAGTGTTTTGAGAGTGACCCCCCACCCTCCTTTTATAGCTTTTCCAAGGGATTTTAGGGTTTTAAGCCCTTGGTCAGGGCTTTAGCCCCTTTTTTGGGCTTTTAGATCCTAGGAGGCTATTTTGGGCTCCTTTTTGGAGTTTTTATCCCTTTTTCTTCATTCTTGGGCGATTTTGAAGGTGTGGGGGTCTAATGGCGGGTCATGAGTGTTGTGAGATGGTGTCCTTGGGTGGTGTAGGCCATTGAGAGCTTAGTGGGGGATTTTTGGGTTAATAAGTAACATGAGGCAAGGTAGGAAAACAACCAGGTTAAACTTAAGATGAGAGATGTTTGTTTGGGATACAAGGTACTATATTAAAAATTTAATGACAACATCAATGATAATGAAACTAAATACATCAATACTTATGATCATCATCATCATCACCATCACCACCATCTTGATCATCATCATCATCATCATCATAATCATTGTCATCATTAACATCATCATCATCATCAAGAACATTATCATCATCATCATAATAATTTCCATTGTCATTGTCATCGTCAATGATCATCAATACCATCATCATAAAAAACATCATTAGAATTGTCACCGTCATCATCATCTTCATAAACAACACCATTGGCATCATCATCATCGTTAGTGATAATGATGATGATTAGGATGTTGATAGAAAAATTATCATTGTCTCTATAGTCAGCATGATTATCATGATCATTCTATTTATGGCCATCATCATCAACATAGAGAACGTCATCTTCAATAGAACCTTTCTTGAAAAAAATTGGTCATATGAGTGTAATATGGTTACCATTTCAAATTTTGACAACAGAGGATGCTTAATAAAGTCCACTATCAAGAAGACTTGAGACAACTAACATAAGTAAGTAATAAGGTTACATGGAATTCATTTTATAATACAATTTATTTCTTACAAATATTTAAATCTTGAAAATGTGTAAAATTCATTTAATTACAACCTTGATAGGAAATTGAACACGAAAATTTGCTTGTCTTATTATTATTTTTAAAATTTATTCTAAAATAGAAACCATTTTTTTAAATAATTAGGCTTAGTCAATATATCCTAGAGTGGGTAGTTACAAATTATGGATTACATGTGTTAATGGTTAGGAAATAGTTGTTATAAGGTATAGGGTTTAGATATTATAATATTTCCAAATGTAAGAATTAGGATTTATAAACAATTTTCAAGAATTAAGGGTATTAGGTGATAGGATCTCTAACTTACAACTTAATAATTTTTAGGAGTGACAAGTTATCAATTGTTGAGTTGAAAAATGCTGGAAGTAAAGAGGTCATAAGGGATTATCAAATTTAAAAGTATAGTGGTTGCAAGGTTTTGTCTTATCAACGAATAGGGGTTATAAACTTAGTAATTAGTATTAGGTAATTACTATAACTACTAACATATTACCTTTTATGACCCCTTAGTTGCACCACCACATTAATGCACACATAAATGAAGATAGTACACGATGAACATAGTTCCCAGGATATATCTCCATATCAATTATGCCATGATTCTCATCTATCAATAGTACATGTGAACATTTTTCCCACATCAAATCATCGCTAGGATGAACATGTTGATGATGATGATTACGATTATTCTAATGAGTAAGAACATGATGATGATTATGAAGATCAACATGATGATGATAATGATAACATTGATGATGGTGATGATTATAACATTGACGCTGATGAGGCTGAGGCTAAGGATGGCAATGAGGTTGATTATGATGTCGGCGATGACGATGATGAAGATGGTGATGGTGATGATGATGATTATGATGATGATTATTATGATACCATTGATGATCATAAAGATGAAGATGATGATGGTTGTGATTATTCTAATGAGGATGACATGACGATGATGATTGCTATTATTCTAATGAGTATGAACATCATGATGATGATGAAGATGAACATGATGATGATGATGATGATGATGAATATAAAATTGATGATGATGAGGCTGAGGATGAGGATGAGGTTGATTATGATGTCGATGATGACAATGATGAAGATGATGCTGCTGATGATGATTATGATTATGATTATGACACCATTGATGATGAATAAAGATGAAGATGGTGACGGTTTCGATTATTCTAATGAGGATGACTTGATTATGATGATTCCTATTATTCTAATGAGTATAAATAGGATGATGATGATGAACATGAACATGATGATGATGATGATGATGATGATGATAACATTGATGATGATTATTATTATAACATTAACGATGATGAGGTTGAGGATGAGGATGAGGTTGATTATGATTCCAATGATGACGATGATGAATATGGTGATGATGAGGATGATGATGATGATGATAATGATACCATTGACGATCATAAATATGAAGATGAAGATGGCTTTGATTATTCTAATGAGGATGACATGATGGTGATTATTCTAATGAGCATGAACATGATGATGATGATGATGATGATGATGATGATGATGATGATGATGAACATGATGATGATGATGATGATAACATTGATGGCAATGATGACTATAACATTGAAGATGATGAGGCTGAGGATGAGGATGATGACGATGATGAATATGGTGATGAGGATGATGATGATGATTATGATACCATTGATTATCATAAAGATGAAGATGATGATGGTTACAATTATTCTAATGAGGATGACATGATGATGATGATGATAACATTGATGATGATGATGATTATAACATTGACGATGATAAGGCTGAGAATGAGTATGAGGTTGATTATGATGTCGATGATGCTGATGATGAATATGGTGATGATGAGGATGATGAGGATGATGATTATGATACCATTGATGATAATAAAGATGAAGATGATGATGGTTGTGATTATTCTAATGAGGATGACATGATGATGATAATTTCTATTATTCTAATTAGTATGAACATGATGATGATGATGATGAATATGAACATGATGATAATGATGATGAAGAATATGAACATGATGATGATGATGAATATGAACACGATGATGATGATAACATTGATGGTGAGGAAGATTATAACATTGACGATGATGAGGGTGAGGATGATGTTGATTATGATGCCAATGATGACAATGATGAAGATGGTGATGATGATGATGATGATGATGATGATTATTATTATTATACCATTGATGATCATAAATATGAATATGATGTTGGTTGTGATTATTCTAATGAGGATGACATGATGATGATTATTTCTATTATTCTAATGAGTATGAACATGATGATGATGATGATGATGATAACATTGATGGCAATGATGATTATAACATTGACGATGATGAGGCTGAGGTTGATTATGATGTCGATGATGAATATGAGGATGATGATGGCATTGATGATGATGATGATGATGATACCATTGATGATCATAAATATGAAGACAACAATGGTTGCGATTATTCTAATGCAGATGACAGGATGATGATGATTGTTATTATTCTAATGAGTATGAACATGATGATGATGATGAAGATGAACATGAGGTTGATTATGATTGATGATGATGGTGGTGGTGATGGTGATGATGATGATGATGATGATAATGATACCATTCATGATCATAAAGATGAAGATGATGATGTTTGTTATTATTCTAATGAGGATGACATGATGATGGTGATTTCTATTATTCATCATCAATATCATCATCATCAACTTCTTCATATGTATCATCATATGTTCCATAATTGCTATTGTTGGAAGGATTGCGCATATCAGCATCATCATCAATGTCATATTCGGTTATATATTCACCATCAATATCATCACCAAGTACAAATTCGTCTACTACGTCATTTATATGATCAAATTCTTGATCGGATTCTTCATATGACACATTGGCAAGGGACAACTTCTCCTGATATTCATAACCTTCTTCTTTGACATTATCTTCTTCCTCTGGATTATACTTGACCTGTCTTTCTCTTGGATCATATATAAAAATGTATGACCAACCTACTTTACCTGGAACCTCTGAATAAAAGACCTGCTCATATTGACTTGGAAGAACATAAGTCTCTATACTCGGTTCAAGTGCCTTTGTATTAACCATGGTAAATCCATTGGCATGCTCAAAAACAGTTCTTTCAAGACCATGTTCATTCATTCGTATCCTGTACCATTTGACCTCAAATAGAAATATTTTAAAGGAATTAAAGTCACACTCACTTATATATTCCAAATAACCATAGTACATATTTTCAGATACTTCTGGATGCTTGTCACTTCTAGAGTAAACATTAGTGACTTGAAAATTTGCAGTTATCCCACAATCGAATGTTTTCTTCTTGTCATCAAACTTTTTTATGTGAAATTTACGACCATTGGACCACATAGCCTTGTGGTGTATCAACTGCATCATGCATGACTCAGTAAATAAATATATAAGAAGAAATAAATAAATAAATACATTTATATAATGGGAAACAATGAAAAAAATTATCAGGGTATAAAATATACTTTCCTTTTATATTGTAAACCACATGCTAAATTAATTTCCCTTTGTGTAAGCTCACCGGGAAATTCTTCTCAATGATGATGCACTATTTTAATCAATTTACTCCACCCTTCCCATGATAAGGTACCATAGAATTCTATACATCGTTCTGTCCATTCCTCCATCCAATCAACATTGTTTGAAATGTATAAATTTATTGCATCCCACATGCAACCAACTTTACAGAAAATAACAATTAATAATTGTAAATTAGCTATCATTAAAGGAAATTGAGTTTACCTTACAATAATTATGGAAANAATTAATTGTATAATAAATTAAATATACACCATCTAATTACCTTTCACTTTCCTTGTTCTACCTTTCCCCAACAGGACCTCCCCTTCAAATTTGTTGATGGCGTTGACTTGCCAAATGCGAGGAATAGTGATTTTTTTGCAAAATTTGGAAGATGCTAACTAAAGTACACCATGGATTGATATACCAAATATCCCTACATAATAGAAACCTTGGGATGTTCTCTTTGTCTAACAAAAGCCTTCAATGACTTCAAATTCCTTTCCAGCATCCACATTGATCTTGTGTGTACATGTCTACACAATTTAATCTCCTCAACTTGGTGTATGAGATAGTGTTCTTGTGCATTGAAAAATACTAGAGGTAAATACTTCTACATTTCACACATTAGACGAGGAATTTCTCTCTTCCAATTCCTAATATCTTCTTTATGGATTTCTTTAGATTAAATCCACCTACAAATGATGCAAGAAATAACAATGATAAACAAGATTGAGGCAATATATATAATAAATTTCCATTATGTAAAACACAATATGTCAATAAGCTATGCAACAAAGTGAACAAACATTTTCAAGGATATAAATTGTTACTTATCTCATGTATTGACGAAGATTGTATATAACTTGTTTTATGTTGTCATCAAAAATATACAGGAGAGATAGAGGTAGAAAATGCTACAACAAAAAGAAAATGATCATTATTTATTTAATTTCCAAATAAGAGACAACAATTACTAAAAAGATGTAGTAAATGGAAATTATACGTAAATAATTACCTTCATGAATGTATTCTAGTTATGAATTTTAACACCACCAAAATCACCTTTTTCATTAATATATTTTGTATGTTCAACGTAAACCCAGATTGAAAACTTATTTTTTGAATAACCACTTTTATATCATTGCTTTGTTGCTCTGTCAATAACCATGGAAGTCTAATATTTCAGTACCACTCTCTAGCATTGGAATTAATTACAGTTTGCAATGCATGATTGGCTTCTGCAATGTCACTGCAAATTTTTCCAATTTTATCTTTGCAAGTTCTTCCATCTAATATTTTCCATATCATTTATGTTACATTCTTCCTGATATGCATTGTATCGAACACATGAGCTATTTGTAGGTGCTCGTAGTAAGGAAACCTACTAAATTGCATGGGATAAATGTTTATTCCTCGCGGAAGCCCATTCATTCCTTCATGAAATTAAATACTAAACATAAAGGAAAACACATTAACAATAATTCATGACACCCATGGTAGAGAAAATTCAATAAAAATATATAATTCATAATATTACATATTAATATGCTACATATACCATTTGCATACCATGACAACGTCTATTATATTCCAACTTCCATAGGTGAGGTCTCATTCTTCGTGGTTTCTTCCCATTCTCTTCTTTACCATTGAATTTTGTTTTCTCGGTAGTTCGATACCTATGGTTCTTAGGGAGGAAGTTCCTGTGCTCATCAAACACCTACTTTCCTAAACTTCTTGAACGATGATATTTTATCCTAGGACCACAGACTGGACATGCAAATTTTCCCATTTGTTTGAAGACCTACAAGATATATGTATTAATGTTATATAAGCATCAACAGATTATTAATTTAAATAAAAAATGCATGATATTTACCTTAAAAACGTATTAATTTAAAGTGCAATAGAAATTTACATACCACAAAAATGTGTTAACCCGGGAGCATCATGAATTGTCCATGCAAGTATTCCATGGAACTTAAATTGTTTATGCCCTATTGGTCTAGATATTTCATACATAGTGATGTCAGCCAATAAATTCAATAGCTCATCGATAAGAGGCTCAATACATGGATTCATATCTTTAACTTAGTACTTACCTAATTTATTCAACAATATAGGATGCTATTTAGTTATGTTTCCCAACATATAAAAGGTGTTCTCATGCAGAAATGAAACAAAGAAATGAAATAATATAATTACTTTAAAAAAATACATGGAATCCTCATTTCCAACATTGTGTTCGCTCTCTTTATCGAAATCTAAGGAGGAAGTTTATTGTTTATGATGAAAACATGTTACACTGAGTAAGTAGAAAAAAGCTCTCCAAATGGATTGAAACCATCATATGCCAATGAATGTGTAATATTACGAGGTTGATATATAAAAATTGGCCATTTTTCTTCGATGTTCTTCAATGCATAACCATCTGCAGGCATGTGAAGAACATCATCTTCACATTTGTTCTTTGTGTGGTAATACATAAAATGTGCTATACTTTGGCACCTAAATAGTCATTGGAGACGTGGAATTATGGGAATATAATGAAGAAATTTGTGAGGTACCTTTTTTCTTACTTGATTAGTTCGATATCTACTAATTTCACATTGTGGGAATTTGTTTTCTGATGCATATTGTCCAAAATATATAATATGATCATTAGGACATGCATCAATTGCTTGATAGTCCATTCTAATTTCTGTCATAATCACGAATACCTCTCGACATTTGCGTGGTAAATTATTTGATGGGGGTAATAGAAATTCACCCAACAGTTTGCAACATTGACAAAATAAATGGAATGTAAACAATATAAATCATAAATATTGCGTATCCCTAATTTATAAATTAATTAACACTAAAAATAAAAGAAAATAGTGAACTTCTCAATGTACCATGTGAGGATGCAATTAATGCATTGCATACCTTAGGATCCATGTGAAACAAGTGTTTGATCAACCATTCAAAACTTTCAAGTTCACCAACAACAATATAGCATATAGAATATTTTTTGTTGAGCCTTTATAAAGAGGTTCTTGGGACTTCTCAAGTAGAGGAACATCATGAATATCATGGAGGTTGTCCTCATCCAATGGAGCAAATGTGTCTTGGATCAATATATTTATCTCATCTTCGTCCATAGGATCATTAAGAACTTCATCTTCAATATTATGATATCCATGTTCCTCGCCTTGTAAAGTAGTATTTCTGCTATAATTATGTGGCAAATAGCTCCCTAGTGGTCGACATTTAGGGGGAATTGTATTTATAATTACAAACAATGTAATAACATTAGTGTATAATATACAACACATAAATTTAAAATGATAAAACATTTTGTGAATACATTATCAGTGCTATTACAAGAAGTACATTATATAATGAATAATGTCTTACCAATGGAAGATATTCAAACCCCCCTTCAGCATGCCCCTTGTCCTTAAATTGTTTCTCAATACTTGTTATTAAAATTCTTCCCATTCGCAAACCCCTGCAATAATTGTAATGGAAATAACACTTTCCATCACCTTTCACCTCCAATTCTTCCTTAAACTCAACATACCTCTTATTATTTTCTTCCCAAGTATATTTCTTTGACATTCTAATAGCATATAAGAACCAAAAAATGTCAATCAATGTATAAGTAAATTAAATAGACCATATATATATATATATAGTAAAGGAGATAGGAAATTAAAGGACGTGACATGGAAAGTGACAAATCTAATTAGTAAATCCAAGTTGACTTTACTTCGACATGTTACATATCGCAAACAGTAACCCTCCTTTCCAAATTATTAAAGAATAAGTTAGTATGGGGGTCTATTCTTACCACCAACCACTATATTTTTTTATATTTTGTGATAAAATTTAAATCTCCCCCAATGGTTATGTTGTCCCAAGTTAGGAAACATGATTTCTCATCAGCACATGGGATCACATTGCTTAAACAATTTTTCACATAGGATACTACCACATGCTAGTTTACCCCTCTATAAATAAGAAACTAAACAAATAAACATTTCAAAAGCAATGATCGTGTTTCCCTAATTAGTTCATCTTCATCTTTGTTTAATTAGAAAATGATTAAGAGACCAATCCCGATGACATTATATTTACTCATTGGAAAAATATGAGTTCACTAACCACAAACCTCAATGCAAAACTAAAATTTTACAAATACTTTGAAATTGCCTAAAACACCCATTAATCTAAGATGAACCCATTATTTCTCATGTACCTTCCCTAACATAATTATAAACTCTATCATGATACATTCAAATCAATACCTCCTAATCATCCATATCTTGCCATGTTGGTATTGGATGTGATATTATTGAGGAGAAAATGAATAGTCAACTCACTTTATGTATGACCCTACACATTAAAGAAGACAAAGAATTTAAAAATACTAACCTGGAAACCAAAGGAGATGAAAAATTCTATGTGTTAAACTAGTACGAGACTCTTGAAATCACATATCAAACAATGAGTAGAAAAATTGTTGCAACTATATCAAAACAATTGATGAAATATGTCTTAAGAACATGTGTTTATAGATCAATGATCGTGGCAGTTAGAGTGAAAATGCTCAATGGTCAAATTTCAACAATAAGAAAAATTCAATGACTAGTACTGTGATGATCGTTGATTTGCAAATGTTTAGAGTTATGTCCCTAGAGTGACGAATGTGTGTCTTCGTCACAATAGAGATGAACTTTCATTGCTATAGAGGGAAACAATCATTTACGTCGCAATAGCAATGATAATCGGGGTCCAAAACAATTTCATTTCAAAATATTCATTAGAGGAAATTTCAATTTAAAATGGCCCTTCCAAAAATAATACAAATTCCATGCCATTGT
>LPNX010822239.1:296238-372561 GCA_001517045.1 Pseudotsuga menziesii | reverse complement strand
ACTACTTTTTTTGTTTGTATTTTCAACATATCTCCCTTTTTTTTTACTCAACTTTCAATCGAGAGAGCTCGTTGGATACATAATTTAATTCCGCATCCAACGNACTACTTTTTTTGTTTGTATTTTCAACATATCTCCCTTTTTTTTTACTCAACTTTCAATCGAGAGAGCTCGTTGGATACATAATTTAATTCCGCATCCAACGAGTACCCACTCAGCATACTTTTGATGGGCCTCGCTACCCCAAAAACAAGAAATGCCTGAAAAAACGTGATGGTGACATCATCATCATGTTTTTCAGGATTTTCTTGTTTTTGGGGTAGCAGGGCCCATCAAAAGTATGTCGAGTGGGTACTCGTTGGATGCAAAATTTAATTCCACATCCAACGAGCTCCCCCAATCGAAATTTGAGTAAAGACACAGGGAGATATGTTGAAAATACGAACATAAAAGTAGTTTTTTCTTTTATTAGTCCAAAATTAATAAAGTCTATTTTATTATTTTAACTATTATTTTATTAATTTTCCTTAGGAGGCCCATTTTGAGTTGAAATTTCCTCTAATGTATCAATTTATCCACGAAAATTACCATTTTAACTTATTCGTGGAAATATTTTGTGGAAATTTTGAGCCATATGTACTAGTGAAACTTTGCTAATATGTAAAAAAGACTTACCACTGAAATTGAAGGTAAATATGCATGTACTAGAGAACCATGTGAAACAGTCATCCGAATAATAATTGTTGGTTTTGTGAATATCTCAGGTATCCTATTCGCAAATCTCATTTCCAACAAAGAGTTGAGGATAGAAACCTAAAGGAGAAAACAACAGTTCAAAGAAACACATCAAGATATTTAAGCAAGGGGATTACTTGAAAAGGAAAAGGTATACCCAGTACACTTCATATGTGGGAGCGTACCTTTTCATTTATTTTCAAGGGCAGGATTCCATTTAACCTACATTTGTTAGAATTATCAAAGTCAATATGCTATTTTGAGTAGTCGATGCAAGAAACGGAGTGTAAGGAGTTTCCTATATAAATTGAAACAAATTAAGTCTTTGATGTATGATCTTTTATTGTGAGGAAGTTTTTGGGAATTGAAAGTGTTGTTGCTTCTGCAAAAAAAATGTTCTATTAAGGGATGCCACAACAAAACAATGAAAAGGCTTATGAAAGTAGCAAATTTAAAGAAGTTCCTTACACTGAGTCACATGTGAGAGTTAAGAGAGTACAACTTGCAAGTTGTAACAAGTCTCCAAAATCATATTTTCATTATATCCCTCAGACATTAACTCAAATTTTTAACAATGAATCTATGTTACACATTCTACTTTTGGGAAATGGCCCCAAGACCAAACAAACAATGCTTTGATTCATAATTAAGGACATCTACACTTGTTTCCAAGCAATCAAGAATTCCAACTCTATGACAATCTAATATTGGTTTTGTATTTTGTTTTATGTTCTTAGCATTTTCCCAAAGAGGGTGTGATTTTTTTTTAAATGTTTTTAAGCAGATAAGTAAAAATTTGTATTTTACAAGACTAATACTGAAAACAAAATAGTACAGTAGAGAAGTTCAGATCTGATAAAGTAAAATATAATTTTCATCTTTTTCAACTTTAACACTTTCAAATATGAATGAGTTAAAGTGGAAGCACACATTAAATAAATGAAAAAATATAATAAGAAAAGTAGCAACAATAGTAAGAGTAATGAGACAAAATTGTAGTAGAAATAACATATTTAATGTGAAACACAAAAAAGAACAAGTATGATAACTTACTTGGTGAATTGGAACCTTCCTTATAATAAAAAATTTAGCTTTCGAAATAGACTATGCCTCTTACAGGAAAGTCAATAAATGAAACAAAAGTGAACCTTACATGAGGGTTTGTACATAGCTGAGATATATATATATATATATATATATATATATATATCGAAAAGGATGCAGGATAGGTCTAGAAATGTAGAG
Organism: Pseudotsuga menziesii; assembly: GCA_001517045.1. Classification (NCBI taxonomy): domain Eukaryota; kingdom Viridiplantae; phylum Streptophyta; class Pinopsida; order Pinales; family Pinaceae; genus Pseudotsuga; species Pseudotsuga menziesii. Next base: position 370,581 of record LPNX010822239.1, on the reverse strand, counting down.
AAATAGGTACAAAAATAAATATTAACATACAAAATTTAACTAAGACAATAAAAGGGTGAAAGACACCTCACAACATTTCCATTTAAACAAGGGAAACCTAAAAACACAATCCAAATAGAAGTGGTATCCATAACAACCCTTAATAATGTAGTGGTGGTCACCTTCATGTAATAACAAACATCAAGTGAACAACAACAAACCTGGAATCTTCCCTATAAGTTCTTGGTGGTCACTTACAGGACATATTAGAACTTAGACCAACATTGGAAAGGATCAACCAATAGAAACCTATATTTCATCATTAACAACAACAACCACAAAAGAAACATTTTCCCTCTGAGAATAATTAAACAATGAATAGAAGGGTTCGCATAAGTCTCGGTTTCCCTCAAGATACTAAATCTAGGAAATGGCAGTCCCAAGATGGATGAAACCCTCAAAATAATGCTCATAGGAACCTGACAACATTACACAATAAATGGAAATTATACAAACTATTACATGTGCACTATGAAGAGGAAGGCCCAAAATTGAAGTTCCTGAAGTGATTTTGATCGGTACTAATAGAGCATTCTTGCACTTCAAACAAATCATATTTTCGAGAGACCCTTATACTCGTAACTGGAACTTGCAGGTGTATAAATAAATTATATATGGAGATGAAATGGTGGTAGCACCAGTGGAGAAGGGTTTGGTTTAGATGACACAGTGAAAAAAAACCCCAAACATGCCAAGAAGAAATGTCAACAAAACCCCTGAACACCCAAGAATAAATAAATAAGTGCGCATTGACTTGGAAACATTCTATTCAAAGGATATTTACATACACAGGTTTCTTTGTTAGCAAACACATGTCACGGTTTCTTTGTTTATGGACAAGGGTCTTACATCTGGGTTTCCAACAGTCACCATGAAGCAACATGAGACAGACATGATATTGCATGAGCATAACCACACCACATATTTGTAGAAAGCATGGATGGAACATCTAAAACTTAACAATCTCTCTATAGATTGGGCATACACATTGTCATGTTTATTTTCATTGTTTGAAGATTTATCTAACTGGTGGAAGCTCTAAAAAAATCAACATGGGAATCATGTTCTCTTCACAATCCAATAACATTCCATGTGTTACACATTTTGGAAGAGGAAAAAGAATCAACTTTCAAGAGGGACGGGTAGGAATAGTAGATCATATAATAAGAGAGCATGGTAGGGTCAAGAAAAATGGGTAGTGTTACATGCTTAAGGTGGGATTTAGCATATAGGACCAACAAGTAAGGTTCAACACAAGAAAAATCCTAAACACCAAAAATCAAGGGTGGATAAACAACTATCAAAGCACAAGATGAAGGATGTAATAAAAAGGTGGAGATAGAACTCATTTTATCTCTATCTCAAATGTACAAGTGTTTAATACACTAAATGAAAATTCTATCATCACCATATAAGGAAGGTCCAAATTAAATGATAGATTGATAGTATGAAGTGTCACAATGATGATATGGAAGAATTGTTTTTGCGAACAACATATAAATGGGGTTGCATTGATAAAAACGGTCAACAAACCTATTTGCTAAGTTTTGAAATTTTTTTAAATGAAAAAAAAACATGTGTGAACCTACAAGTCCAACACAAAACATTTATTGAGCTAAAGAGATAATTTAGGAGACATGATTATAAAATTTATACAAGGAACTGAGACAAATCATTTATAGTCATGAACCATCATACACATTTCATTATTGTAAAGGCAAAGAAACAATTGAAGATAGGAAGAGAAATCAACACGCATTTTTATACAAGAACACAAGAGAAATCATTTATAGATATGAACCACTATACACATTTGATTATTGCAAAGGGAAATAAGCAATCGAAGATGGAAAGATAACTGAGCATTAAATTTTTTGGCAAAATGTAGGCATACTTGAATTTTGTCCAACAACAACATTCATAACAAAGGATGTTGTAGACAAGAAAAAAAGGAAAAGAGATAAAGAGAAATTCAATCCCATGGATAATGTGCAGGTATAATCCATGAGATTTTCAACATTATAAAAAAATGTTCCAATTCTATGAAATGATATTATGATGCAAAACATGAAGTCAATAGAAGTTTATCTTCTGACTTGTTGACAATTTTATCTAGTAAATAGAACTTCATAGAAACCTCTAACTGTAAAAGGTGATACAATACAAACATGTTTATATATATATATATATATATATACGAAGATATATAATGGTCAGACGATTTCAATCCCACATCCAAAAAAGAAAGTAGATACATACCGAGAAATTACCATAGATATTACATTCAAATTTACTGTTCCATAGTGATTTACAATTAGTACAACAAAAGATGCAAGTTAATATGCCTTGCAAAAATATTTTTTTTGCATATTATCCCTTGCATAAAATTTATGGTCAAGAAGTTTAAGACTTTCTTTCATAAACTTTCCTTTCTGGTCATGGCATTGAAATGATGCGACCATTGTATATCTTTATATCTAAAATATATATGTAGAATGTTCAACATGTCTTTGAATGGGCACACATTCGCAATAAATTATTGTATATTAAAAAAATGCATTATATTATATGGAATCATCCTAATAAAGTACATCAATGGAAAGAAAGGAAACAAAAGAAATATATGTCTATATATATTATAGATATGAATATAGAAAATGGTTGTTGGATTTCAATTCCACAAGTACAAAGGAAATTTTATACATAGCAGGAAAGAACTACAAATCATATATGCAAATATATTCTTGCATTGTGATGTACAATGTATGTCAATAAAAAATGTAATTTATTATTCCTTGAAAAAAGCGTTCTTTTTTGCAATCTAGCACTTGCATCAGAGTAATGATCAAGAAAATTAAGTCATTATTCCAGAAACTTTCTTTTTTTGTTGTGGCATTGAAACCCATCAATCATTGTATATCTTGATGTCTATAATATATAGACATGCTAACCCATTTCTTCAAATTTTTGGTTAGGAAATATAATGCTTGCTTTCAAACTTTATATAGGATCTATATGCAAGAAGTTAACTGTGTTTAGTTTTTTTTTCAGAAGATTTCAATGAGATTTATATGTTCAAACATGAGCATTTTAATTTGATAGTAAAGGAAAGGGGAGGTGTAACAACATTAGTGTTTTCCCAACTTATTGTTGTTGATGTGAATTGTGACATGGATCCATATAGATATTATTGTGGATTATGCTTAAACATGATGGTTATATATTGGGGCTAGGGAAGACTGCATTGTCAAACCAACAACCTATGGATTACTCGAACTCACGGAGAATAGGAAAAAATGCATATATTTAAGACATGTTATATTAGTAATATTTCTCATCTAAAGAATTGTCACTACTATATTTTATTATAAAAATATGGAACCTATTCCAAAGTCACAAGAAAAATATGCTTAGATTAAATGGTGGGATAGTTCCATTAGCTAAACCACCTTATTCCTAAGCAATTATGTTAAGTAGCTTGGTATATCTAAGGAAAGCAACATAATGCAATTATAAGAGGAACTTGAACAAGTAATCCAACAACTATAGTTTAGCCCCTTGAATGAAGAGCTTCATAGCAAGGAAATGACACTTTGGAACAATCTAAAAGTAGTCAAAATCAAAAGTACGAAGGGGATTTAATTGCAAATCAAATTTTAAATGTTAAATGCTAAGAGAATAAACTTAGTTGCTTTGTTTTCTGATATATTATTGTTTTCAATAGAATAAAAAGTCAACATTATTTAGAAGAGGCCAATAATTGTTAAGGAAGTGTACAAATAAAAATTTCTCAAGAAAACAATCTCAAATAATATGACATGTATATGAATCTATAAGATGTTCTCTTTTATCAAAATCAAGTGATGCAAGAAAGTAGTTCCTGGTTTTTATCTTCATGCAAGTTTCTCAAAAAAATCAAACAGGGCAACTTGAATCTTCTTGCCCAAGCTTAGACACATAATTTTTTTGTCTTTTCCATGAAATGGAAGTAAGGGTTACATTCATTTGTGATCACTGAATAGCCCTTTGAAAGTTGGGCCATCTTGATTCTCGCAACATAGAAAATGCTAGGACTGCAAAAAAAATTGAAAGTTGTATAAAGTATGTAACTGAGTAGTGAGAACCTTATGGAAGGAATGTAATCACCATATGTAGATAGCCACATGGAGGTGTTAGTTCTTCAACATTCAATCTAGCATTATGTTAGGATCTTTAACTGAGAGAACAACAAGTACAACAATCAAACATAAGAGACAATGAACAAAGTGTTTTTCCTCGGGGAAACCATAAATGGAGAAAACCCCGCAACTTCCTCAGAGATAGAATCAGAACAAAAGGTAAAACCACAAAATAGTAAGATGCTCTCCCGATAGTAGTAACCTTCTTCTTATCTAGTTCTAGTGTCTTCTCCTTCCTCAACTATGCGCTACACTTGAGTGTGTTTGTGTTGTGTGCTAAATAGAGAGTCCAACTCTCTATTTATACTAATCCCGACATGACTAAAACCCTACTAGGGCCAACCTCTACTAGGAGAGTCTAATAACCCTAGTGCCCCGAAACTGCGAGGACTTTAACCCTTAGACAATATGAGGGTTACCCGCAATGACTTGACATGACTTGTTTACATTATTGATTCTCCCGATCGGAACATCGGGGCATGACATAACATGATAACATCCCGGAATAAACATAGGGTTATAATAGATAAGAAATACAAGTGAATACATTCTGAAGTTACAATTACATCAACACTCCCTCTTAACTAGGAAGGTATTCTCTCAACACAATTTTCATCACTGGTCTTCTTCTCTGGATCTTCTCGTCATCTGCATCTCTAAGTCATCTTCGTCTTCAAGTCATCTTTATATTCATTCCATCTTATTTTCTAGATCTGGATCATCACTCAATCTCAACACTCATATCTGACATGGAAGGAACCAATCCTCTCACCATGATATAATGGCTCAGCCCTTACATCTGACCTGCTCGTGAGACTGGCTATAGGACTCATCACTTTCCCTTGGAGGAAACCTCTATCTGGAGAACACCAAGCTTCTCCTTGAAGTACTCAAACTTCACCCTAGCCAATGGCTTCATTAACACATCAATTATCTGTTCCTCTGTCACAACATACTAGAGCTTCACTACTCCCCTCTACACTATATCCCTGATATAGTGATACTTGATCTCGATATGCTTCGAATGGTCATGAAACACTGGATTCTCTGATAACTTCACACAACTCTAGTTGTCACAATGTATACAAGCAGCATCCATTTGGAGATCAAATAAATCAGGCAGTAGCTTCTGCAGCCATACTGCCTCACAACTAGCTGAACAAGCTGCGACATACTCTGATTCAACTCTACTTAGTGCCACATAGGATTTATTCCTACTAAACCAGGAGATCACAGCTGATCCCATACTAAAGCTACACCCTGAAGTGCTCTTCCTATAGATGGCACTACCTACCCAATCTGAATCAACATAACCCTCTAGGTTAATCTTATGATTTGCATCGTACTTGAGCCCATAATCAACTGTACCCCTCAGGTACCTAAGAATGTGCTTTACAGCAATCAAGTGAACATTTCTCGGATTTGTCAAGAACTGGCTCAAGGTTTTCATAGCAAAGCAAATGCCTGGTCTCCTGTTCGTCGGGTACATCAAGGACCCAATCATTTGACAATACATCGTAGCATCAATCGACTCTGATGAAGCATCACTCAATAGCTTCAGGTTCAATGCCATAGGTGTGGCCATAGCCTTGCAGTCCATCATCCCAAACCTCTTCAGGATATCTACTGCATACTTCCCTTGTCCAAGGAAGATTCCATCTACACTTTGCCACACCTCCATACCTAGAAAATAATGCATCATACCCAAGTCCTTCATCTCGAACTCGGTAGCAAGCTTTCTCTTCGTATCAGCAATCAACCCATCCATATCTGTCACAAATAGATCATCTACATACAGTAGAAGCATCACTGGGTTGCCATCTTCAACCTTGTAGTAAAGGTTGGAATATGCTTTACTCTTGGTAAAGCCCAAATTGGATATAAAGCTATCAATTTTGTCGTACCATGTCCTGGGTTCCTGTTTCAAACCATATAGGGATTTCTTCAATCTGCACACATGAGACTCCTTGTCATGTGTCTCAAAACCGAGTGGTTGTTCCATATACACTTCATCTTCCACTACACCATTCAAGAAAGAAGTCTTGACATCCATCTGGTGTATCTTCCATTTCATTACTATAGCCCGAGCAAGTACTGATCTGATGGAAGTGTATCTAGCTACAGGTGCAAAGGTTTCTTCATAATCTAATCCTTCTTTCTGAGAGAAACCCTGAGCCACAAATCTTGCGTTATATTTTTCAATGCTACCGTCTGCAACATGCTTGATCTTGTAGATCCATTTGGAAGTTACAACTGAATTCCCTTCTGGTCTTGGGAAAACATCCCAAACATCATTCTTCATGATCAATTGGTATTCTTTGATCATAGCATCCTTCCATTCTTTCCGTTCTGCCGCTTCTTCATAACTGGAAGGATCTTTATCAATAAAATCACATAGTAAAGCTACATATCCGGAGCAGGATCTGGTCCTCTTTCTTTCTCTGTGATTCTCTTCTGGAGCCCCATATCTTTCTGCACCTTGGATAAGTTCTCATACCCAAGCAGGTTTCCTCTTATGAGGATTCTTCTCCAAAGGTGGATTTATAGGTCTTTGTGGTTTTTCAAATTCTCAATCTTCTTCTTGAGCTTCTTCGTTCATGGTTGTATCATGAACTCTAGGTGCTTCTGCTTCTTCAGATTCTTCAGCAGGTTTCTTTGTGGATTTGTTGTAAGTTGTTCCTTCATCAAATGTCACATCCCTACTGATGTCAATCTTCTTAAATCCTAGGAAGTATATTCTGTAAGCCTCCGAGATTTCAGAGTATCCCACAAATATACCCTTCTTTCCTGAAGGATCTAATTTAGTCCTCTTCTCTTTTGGAATGTGTATGTACACTGGACAGCTGGATATTCTGAGATGGCTGACTTCTGGTTTCTTGCCGGAGAAGACTTCTTTAGGAGTCTTATTCTCGAGTACTCTATGTGGAGTACAGTTATGTACATACACCATTTTTCGGGTAGCTTCTGCCCAAAGATGCATAGGAAGGTCTTGACCATGAAGCATTGCTCTTGCAGCTTCCATGATAGTTCTATTCTTCCTTTCCACAATCCCATTATGTTGTTGATTATAAGGAGTGGACAAATCCCTCTTAATCCCTGATTCTTTGCATTGCTCTTTGAATTCATTTGAAGTGAATTCTCTGCCATTATCCGATTGAAAAGTCTTGATCTTATTTTCAGTGTGATTCTCGATCAAAGCTTTGAATTCCTTGAACTTGTTGAATACTTCATCTTTGTTCTTCATGAAGTAAACCCATGTCTTCCTAGAAAAATCATCAATTAAGGAAACATAATATGCATACATGCTTAGTGAGTTAGATGACATAGGACCGCATACATCGGAGCGGATGATTTCCAAGATTCCTTTTGCTTTTCTTTCGTTGCTTGGAAATGTCTTCTTTGTATTCTTTCCTTTCGCACATCCTTTGCATACCCCATCATGTTTTGCTTGGATTTCTGGAAGACCTTCAACTGCTTTGATTGCAATAGGTAGTGCTCTCTAATGCACATGTGCAAGCCTTGTATGCCAAAGTTCACTTGGCCCTACTGTGTCATGGACCAAGGCTTGTTCTGGATTACCCTTTTAATTTGTACAAACCTCCTTCTTGTTCACCAATCACTATTGCATCATCAATAGTATTTCCTTTTGGCCACATGATGACTTGACCATATATGAATGCGACCCGCATTCCTTTGCATCTAATGCCGATATGGATAGGAGGTTCTTCTGGAGTCCTGGCAAAAACAATACTTCCTTCATTGTTAGAGACTTTCCAGAATCTAGTTTATAGGAATATTTCCCACTACCTTTTATTGGATATTGGTAGTCATCTCCTAGCTTCACCTTGTGAGATGATTCATGTTCTAACAGTCTTACAAAGGATTCCTTGAATCTTGTCATATGTTTGGAAGCCTCGCTATCTATGAGCCAATCATTGCTTCCATGAGTAATGTTTCATGTGAGAGCGGAAATCAAAACATATACATCCTTGCTTGAAGAATCTTCAATTTCATATCTAGTTCTCTTCTTGGATGGTTCATCATCCTCTGCAGCATGAGCATGATGTCTTATTTTGTTGCTCTTCTTTGTTATCTTTGGTTACTTAGGACAATTCTTTGCATAATGTCCTGCTTCATCACATGTATAACATATGACTCTAGATAAATCATTTTTGTGATGGGACTTACCTCTATGGTGATGAGATATTCTTTTGGTTGACTTGGAGTGTACCATAAGAGCTTGATCTTCACTTCCCATATTTTCTTCTCGAGCTTCTATCCGAGCTTCTTCTTGAGAACACTCTTCTCATAGTCTGCTAAACTTGACTAAATTCTTTCTAGCACAGATTCCTTAGATGAAAGAATCCCATGACCTAGGGAGGCCATTCAAGGTAGTCATCACAATCTCTGCATTTTCAACTTCTTCATCAACTGCTTCTAGTTGTTCCTTGATCTGAGAAACTCTTGTGAAGTAAGACTGGATTGTTTCTGCATTCTAAATCTTCACATTCTTCAGTTGGTTTCTCAGAGTCATCTTCTGGTTTATGTTCTTCCCTTCAAACAATTTGGTTAGGGCATCAAACATAGCTTTAGGTGTCTTTAGGGAGGCCACCTGTGGTATGAGATGATCCTTGATAGATCCAGCAATGATTCTCTTTGCCATAACTAACTTCTTCTTATGCAAGGCCTTAGCCTCATCTCTCTCTGGAACTAGAACCTCCTCATGGATTTAGGAGTCTAACTCATTCTCTTCTAGGACCAGGGAGATCATATACTTCCAAGCTTGGCAGTTATTAGCTCCCTCAAGATTTTCATCAAGCTTGGTATGATGAGACATATTAACTAAGAACATCAAATGGAAATACAAAATATTTTAGATCTTACCAGGTCAAGATGTCGGATCTAAAATTTGAGCTGAAATCCTACAGAGCTAGTTCAGGATAAAATTAGGGTTTTTCTTTTTCGGAGTTCTGTCCAACCAAATGCCTTGAAATTTATCCCTAACTTCAATTTTGGGGAGGAGATCAATCCAAGCCTAGGCTCACTAAAAAATCCCTCTTCTGTGAAAAGCCCTAATTTCTGGCAGTAGTGTTGGCTCCAAAACTGAAAAACCTCAGAATTGGATTCTGCTTCGACAAAAAGATGCACCCTAAGGAGGAGAGTTATTCCACCTTACTTTTGCTAAAAATATATGGAGAGAGATCCATAAAGTAGGAATCCCTAGTTCCCGCAGTTTCACAGTGTCTTCTTCTCAGGTTAGCTCTGATACCATGTTAGTTTTTCAACATTCAAGCTAGCATTATGTTAGGATCTTTAATTGAGAGAACAACAAGTACAACAATCAAACACAAGAGACAATGAACACAATGTTTTTCCTCGGGGAAACCATAAATGGAGAAAACCCCACAACTTCCTCAGAGATAGAATCAGCACAAAAGGTAAAACCACAAAACAGCAAGATGCTCTCCTCACAGTAGTAACCTTCTTCTTATCTAGCCCCAGTGTCTTCTCCTTCCTCAACTATGTGCTACACTTGAGTGTGTTTGTGTTGTGTGCTAAATAGAGAGTCCAGCTCTCTATTTATACTAATCTCGGCATGACTAAAACCCTACTAGGTCCGACCTCTACTAGGAGAGTCTAATAACCCTAGTGCCTCGAAACTGCGGGGACTTTAACCCTTAGATAATAGGAGGGTTACCCACAATGACTTGACATGACTTGTTTACATTATTGATTCTCTTGATCGGAATATCGGGGCATGACATAACATGATAACCACCTAGAACAAACATCGGGTTACAATAGATCAGAAATACAAGTGAATACATTCCGAAGTTACAATTACATCAACAAGAGGACCGATATAATTGATCCATTGAAACCTTGGATTTTGTTGAAATTTCCAATTGTTCAAGTCATGTACAATGTAGTGATAGTCAAAATAAATAGACCGTATCCTTCCCTTCATAAATGATGAGGAAAAAGCATGTCAAGGAGCATAAATAAACTGAAAAAATATTCTTAAATGGTTCCTATGAGGGAAACATGGATAGAAATATCTCTAGCTAGTTCATGGGACATTTGTACATAGCTAAGGTAGCCTAAAGGGATTTTCTAATTGGTATATGAACTAAAGGGGATTGGCTATTAGACATTTGAACCTAATTGGGTTGTTGGGGATGTTAGTGGGAGAGCATCTTGGTAGATTCTTATATGTCACCGCACAAAAAAATTATGTGGTAAAAAGGTTCCTTTTGGGCCTATGATATTGTAGGAAGAACCAACACTTTCTATATCTTTAGAAAAAGAGTCCACAAGAGTATTTCGACAAGATTTCAAATTAATGCCCATAGTTTTACAATGACTCTACACCATTACTAGGAAAAAAAGGTATCGGAGTGACTAATTCCATTCCCAACGAGCAGTATTGTGTGCTAAGTGGAAGGTGTTAGGGAAATGAAAGATAAGAAACCATGGAAAATTATCATAAAGCATAGGTTGACAACTTCCTTAGATGTTAATGGAATCAAAGAGCCATTTAGAACCCATGACATTATTACAGGTGCAGTTTCCTTTAAGGCTAGTTCTTCACAACATTTATAAAATTTTGGAACACTTGGAGAGTAGTTTTGGAAGAACATAATTCAGAATCGCACAGGCCACGGAATGGCTGGGATATGGAAACCAAATAAATATATACATTTTGTAAACCACAAGCTATTGATCGATAGTTTTACAAAAAGAAGATTCTATGAAAGGTTTTCATTTGTGTGGCGATATATAGAAAGGGGGATTTCAAGGATACATTTTCTAGATTCCTTTGGGCATGGAATTAGTCAATATGATACCTCTTTTTTCTTACTAATGGTGTAAACTCCTTGTAACACTTTGGACATTAGTTGGAAAGTATATTGTGTTAGGGCAATGAAATATAAGGAACCATGGCGAATTCTCATAGGGAATAGGTTGAAAACTTCCTTGAACTTTAATGGAATGAAGAATTCATTTAGAACCCATGATGTCATTGTAGGTGTAGTTTCATTTACGGCTATTGGTTCACTACATTTTGAAAAAAATTGGAAACTTGGTAAGTAGTTTTGTAAGAACTTAATTCATAATCGTTGTTGGGTAAATATATCACTACAAATATCCTTCATAAAATGTCAACCCAGGGAGGTAAAATTTGAGACACAAGCATTGTATATGCAAGATTAGGGCCTATCCTAATCTAAGTTTACTCTAAGATGATTTATTCTAATCTAGAGATTATTAGAAAATGCTTAATACCAAGATTCTTAATCTAATAATCATCAAACTCATTTAAATTTAAAATCCTAATACTAACTAAATACTCTCACATCTAAGATCTACAAAACATTCAAATTTGTGTTCTATCCTAATTACAGAAATGAAAATACCTTTCAAACTACCTTTAAAATAATTCTAATACCAAAGCATAAACCAATAGGACTATAACATAACTCAAAAACCAGATTAAATAAACAGAAAACTACATATTGACACAGAAAGCAAAGTAAGTGGCAGAAAGTGAACTCGGACTAAATGAGCAGAAAACTACATATTAACACAAAAAACAGAGTAAGTAACAAAAAGTGAACTTAGGAAACTGATATATCATTTAATACCTCAAAGCTCTTATTAGATTACTGAATTTCTTTTTAAGAAGTTTAATGTTAGCATAGAGCTTACTTGTTCATCCCAACCTTTAAAATGAGTCACTTCTATGATTGAAACTATTCTAAATTAACTTTTACTTTAGAACTATAATGAAATAAATGTAATTTGCAGAGGAACCTATTATTAAAATCTAGAGCTATATTCTGAAACTAAATCTTGCAAAACTACAAAACTGAATTAACTTACAGCTTAAACCATAATAAAAATGAACGCAATCTACATATTTTGTAATTTAGAAGAAAATACAACTAAGTTTATTTGATTGGAAACCCAATTTTACAGAAGCAATGTATGACTTTAAACTAGGATTTACAGGTACAACAAAACAAATCAAACAAAACTAAGAATTCAAAACAATGCTTTTAAATCAATCTACTCTAACATCCAAACTCGGTTTTAGATTAAACATGCTTTGCACATTATTCCAACAACAATTAAACAGTAAGTGACAGATTCCCATCATATACAAATCTGATTTCTAAGGTTGCTTGACCAAATACAATTCTTATTACTAATGAAAACAGCAAACAATTAGTTAATCTATCTATCCTTTACAAAAACTTTAAGTTACAAGGGAAGGGCTTATGGTCTATGTTGGTGGATCCTTGCCAACGATACCACAAGTCCCTATGGGATTTACATACTAAGAAATTTAAACTACAGGCATATAAAAGAAAAACATTGACAACGAGAATTGAATCAGATTATAGTCTACAAAATCATCTGTGCATCATAAAAACATCATAACCTCTTCCAAATTCAGAAAAAACAGCACTTAGGCAGTGCAATCCTTCTATTAACTGTTCATTGTATTTATGCATACATATTCCTATCTATATTTTACATTTTCGATCCATGGATTTTTATAGATAGGAACTGGGATAACTAACTCCAATTTCTTAGTAACGGACTCTATCATCTCTTAATGATACAATTGTTTTCATAATGGCTCGAAAGATGCTTTGATTTCGTCATCTAATAGTAGATATTCATCTCTATGGCATGTAGCGCCTAGATATGAAGATTGCATTATTATACATGAGTCATCAACGAGAATTGAACGAGTTGGCCACGTATGGGGAATCTTCATAATATCTAACCTACTGTTGAATATCAACGTATGCTGCAGAAATCAAAGTATGCTACAGAAATATAATTAGTCACAAATCTTTCAAGAATTATATTTAAGCATTAAATCAAAGGATTTTGATGAATTATCATACCTTAGTATACTTGCTGGGTATTTGGGTAGATATGTGAAAATATAGAGGATTTTATGGGGTCAAAGGATCAAATGAAGAGATAAAAAGTGTATTTAGATGATGCAAAAAGATGTAATTTGGCGAGCCAACACTCTCCCATGCTTGTGTATTTGCATGTCATGTAAATATGCCTTTTCAAAATTTCAAAAAAAAATTAAAACTGATTTCCAGTCTTTCTGACAAAATTTATAATGTATTGTAAATGATATTCAATTCTTTACTGGACTATTCTCTAGAAACTCTCCCTCTCCCACACCTGTGTATTTGCATTTTCTCATGAAAATATGCATGTTCAAAATTTCAAAACTGAGTTTCTCTCCCTGCTGGATTTGATCGAGCCTTCAATTTCTTCTTTAACATACTCATATGTGATAAATTCTTGGATGAATCAACTCTCCAATTCCTCACTAATTTATGGAGGCATTTTATGTTCACAACTACTTTGTCACGTTTTCCCCTCAACTTCTCATTCTACTGCAAGAGCTTAAGGCTATAATTTCTCCATTGTTCATTATATTTCTCAGATTCTGCAATCAATAGGTATTTCTCTTGTTGGGCCTGTTCATACGACTTGAGTACTGCTTTAAGCTTCTTAATCTTCATATTTTTCTTCTGCAGCTGGGAAATGACTGAAGGTATAGATGAGGTGGCTAAAACTTCAGGTATATGTTCACCACATGGTTCTTGTGTAGGTGAATTATCATCAGGAGACCCATAATCAACTATTGAGGGTTAAGCAGTTTAGGATTATATTCCACATGGCCATATTTTGAAACAGGATGGTTTTCATGCAGATAAGGGTCTACAGGCTCAGAACCAAAATCAAGAAGAATAAAGTCAAAAGGTTCATTATATGCAAAGTCAAATTTTTGAGGAGACGACGAAGGAAGTGGACTTGGAGTACTCTTTTGCTTTTTCTTGTTAAGGAGATCTAGCACTCAGGGTATTCTTCCAGATCAATCAAAATAGATGGTTGTACATTGAGGGATGAATTAAAGGGTAAAACAAGTTGTTTTGTCATACTTCTAGTTGTTCACTACGGCATTGTGGATTCTGCGATATTAGGGATTTTCGGCTGAGGTCGTTGCCTTTTGGATTTCCACAATACAGAGGAGAAAAGTTTAATTAGGGGTAGTTCTGGATCTGGGTCAAGAACGGCTTCTAATTCATGACCTTCAGGATAAGGAGAGACTTGGATGTGTGGATACTGAGGACTTGTAGATGAAGGGAGACCCCAAACTTTGTCAACAAAATTAGCCCAAGTATCCTTATGAATATGCAATTCATCTTCAATAAGGATCTTAATTAAACCATGATGGTAGAGGCTGTTGTAAGGATTTTCAGAGTGCTTCCAAACCCATCTTGACATCTTAGCTAAATTTTTACGCAAAAAATACGGGAAATTCATTTCCAATTCGGCTTCAAAATGAAAAAGTAGGCAGACACGGTAATTCATAGTGGTGACATAACTTCCTTCGCAAGTCAAATACTTATGTAATACATAGAGAAAATTGCACCATTCATCCTACATCCAGTCTCAATGAAAACCCTTCTTCCAGTTTGCAGATTGATGCTCCTCTTTTAAAAACCTGGTAGAAATTACACGCTCTATGGGTTTATTTGTAAAAAAATGCTCCCCATGACAAGGCAAAGCAGTGGCATGAGCAACTGTTTTCTCAGAAACTGCCATGATAAAATCGCCAATGTGCACAACTTTCCCATCAAACCCCTGGGAAAATTTCAGTGTAATTTCGTCATCATACCCCTGAAATTTTTGGAAAAATTAATACTAGATACCTTCAAATATTTTCTTGCATGGATTGAATTTGGGAAAACCATCTAACATAGAGACATAACTCGGCTCATGGCATTCAGCTCCCTTTCTCCCCATAACGTGCTTTGAGATTATACCTTGGATAGAAAACAGAGGATGAAACAAAAACTGGGAAAATGATTAAGTTTATTGGATAGGCGTATAATAAATATCTATAGAGCTTCCCGATACTTCTAATTCTTTGGATGTAATGGTAATCATAAGCTTCGTACTTAACAATCATTCAAATGCATGGCATCTGGAGATTTTGAACTGTCACTGAAATGATGAATTGTTGTGTATGAAAACATAAAGGGATGAATCGAGGATTGCATGGATAGAAGAAACGTAATCATATGTATTCAAGGTGATAAGATCTTCATCTCTAGGCACTATGTTCCATAGAGATGAAGATCTATTTATAATGTATAAGGATGGTTTTCAAATGATGACAGACAGAGGTAGGGTAAAAAGGATTTATATTTGAAAAGGTAAAAGTATGAGGAGAACCAAAGCAAGAGTATGGTCTAAATCATATGAGGGAATAGGATTAGCAAGTATATAAGTATAATCCATGCTAAAGTTTCCTTAAATTCGATGCAATAAACATATTTCAAATAAAGGACCGTTACCTTAGATCAATGTTACCTTACAAGACCAAATTCTTCAAAAATATTTTGGATGTCCAAGATTTTCTGCTGCATGTTGTCATTTCTGTGACAAAATGGAATTTATATGACAAGCTTCTCTTGCTTTTCCCCCAAATATTGTGTTGCTACAAAACTGAGAATGTTTCTTCTGATAGGTTGTCCATTGTGTTGAATGTTACTAGACTTCTGTAGAAAATAGAGGAATAGACTACTCTATACCCAAAATGAAAGCTGCAACTACTGAAAACTATGCAAGGTCTTCATCCACGTCCTTATCTTTGTGCAAAGCTACCTATGTGAATAAATTTTTTGATGTCGAACATAGATAGAAATCATTGGATTACCAACCAATGAGGATAGTTGTTAACCAATGCGAGATATTCCACCCTTAGGCACTTGGTACATCTTAACAGTCATGAATAGATTTATTGGAGCCAAATGAACTGTAGAATTTAATTACCAAGAAACATTAATGAATTTTCTTAACAAATGACAAGGATTCCTACCTTTAAGGAATGCAGGCTCCAGGATACCTAAACATGTCTCAAGTTTCAGACCCAGAAAATGTTTTGAAGTCGATGGGTTGAAACTTACCGGAACAAGAACCTTAATAAATCTCACATCATCTAGTTGAGCACAGAACAAAAGATATTTTTGCAGAAATGAAGAATCACCAACAAACTTTATTATGGAGCCTAGCCAACCAATCACCTGGTTTTCTAACTAAACCCTTGCTAGACTGTGCCAGACAACTGGTTTTCACAGTAAAGCTTATTTTTCTCCTAACTTTTTTTTCTTTGTTTTATTTTTTTTATTCCCTAAACTACCCTATGCTACTGGAAGTAGAAATATTCTTTCAAGTGTATGCATACTTCAAGTGTAGCCACCTATGAATCAGGATTTATAAAACATTCGTGTTCACATAATGTATATGAACAAATACTCTGATATGAGGAACCAACTTCTCATATGATCTAAATTTCAAAAATTGTTGAAAAGTAAAAGGCTGGAACTGAGAAACTATCCATATCTTAATAGATTCTTGATTGACTTGGCTTGTTTTTTTAGTATCCTTCATTTCGAATCCAAGTTGATATTCTTCCTTTGGTACCAGGTAGGCAAGAAATTGTATAATTTCAGGTTCTAGTTGTTCTTCTTCTTCAACTATTTTCCATGATTCTTGAGCTCCCCCATCAAATGAGGAAGGAGAAATGTATAGATCAAGATCTTCATGCTAAGGATACTTATGGATTTGTTGCCCATTTTGGAAGATGGATTCTTCTTCAGTTATTGACCTGATACTGCAACAAGGATTAAAGAAACCCTTTGTAGTAATAATCCCTTCTTTACTCAACAAATTTTTGAACATCCTTAAACTTGTACTAGTTCAAATATCCTGCTTCACAGGGGGGTTAGTAACATGGTTCTTACAACACCCAAATGTTTTGAATTTTAAAACTAAATTAAACTATTTGTAGGAAAATTATTCATGCAGAAAATCAAATGCATTCATTTCATAAATGTAAAAGCAAAGAAACTAAGTTGAAACAAAGCATTGTGGGTGAAAACTAGCCTAATATTTTAATTAATCTAATATGCATTCGAAAAATAAAATAAATTCAACTCTACACTATGAAACCATAAACTGAAAAACATTCCTACTTGAAAGAAATCTTACTTTTGCTGAAGAAAAATATCTCTTGCATACTATTGAAAGGAGAAACAGACTTGCCTCAAAAATAACTACAGGAAAGGGAACTACATATATTCCTGGAATTAAATTATGTGAGAGTAAACTATCTATATTTGCAGAAAGGGAAACATGCCCTAAGTAAATCAAACTTTGCATAAGAACAAATTTATGGAAGAAGAACAACAAGGCTTTGGGGCACCCCACTATAGTGGATGTGCAGGTTCTTACCTCTCGTTTTACCGTGCTCCCCTCCCCCTTGTTGTGTAATGTAAAAGAAACCTATCTACCTAGACTCCAATCCCTTTAGCACCTCCCCGGAAACAGCGCCAAAATGTTGGGTAGATATATCACTACAAATATCCTTCATAAAATGTCAACCCAGGGAGGTAAACTTTAAGGCATAAGCATTGTATATGCATGATTAGGGCCTATCCTAATTTGATTTATTCTAATCTAGAGATTATTCAAAAATGCTTAATACTAAGATTCCTAATCTAATAATCATCAAACTTATTTAAATTTAAAATCCTAATACTAACTAAATACTCTCACATCTAAGATCTAAAAAACATCTAAATTCATGTTCTATCCTAATTATAGAAATGAAAATAACTCTCAAACTACCGTTAAAATAATTCTAATACCAAAGCATAAACCAATGAGGACTATAACATAACTAAAAAACCATATTAAATAAACAAAAAACTAGATATTGACATAGAAAGCAAAGTAAGTGACAGAAAGTGAACTAGGACTAAATGAGCAAAAAACTACATATTAACACAAAAAACAGAGTACGTAACAGAAAGTGAACTTATGAAATTGATATATCATTTAATACCTCAAAGCTCTTATTAGATTACTGAATTTATTTTTAAGAAGTTTAATTTTAGCACAAAGCTTACTTGTTCATCCCAACCTTTAAAATGAGTCACTTCTATGATTGAAACTATTCTAAATTAACTTGTACTTTGGAACTATAAGAAAATAAATGTAATTTACAAAGGAACCTATTATTAAAATCTAGAGCTATATTTTGAAATTAAATCTTGCGAAAAGACAAACTAAATTCACTTACAGCTTAAAACATAATAAAAATAATGCAATCTACATATTATGTAATTTAGAAGAAAATACAACTAAGTTTATTTCATTGGAAACCCAATTTTACAGAAGCAATGTATGACTTTAAACTAGGATTTACAGCTACAGCAAAACAAATCAAACAAAACTAAGAATTCAAAACAATGCTTTTAAATCAATCTACTCTAACATCCGAGCTCGCTTTTAGATTAACAATGTTGTGCACATTATTCCAACAACAATTAAACAGTAAGTAACATATTCAATTCATATACAAATTTGATTTCTAATGTTGCTTGACCAAATACAATTCTTATTTCTAATGAAAATAGAAAACAATTAGTTATTCTATCTGTCCTTTACAAAAAATTGAAGTTACAGGGGAAGGGCTTATGGTCTATGTTGGTGGATCCTTTCCAACAAGACCACAAGTCCCTATGGGATTTATAGACTAAGAAATTTAAACTACAGGCATATAAAATAAAAACATTAACAACAAGAATTGAATCATATTATAGTCTACACAATCATCTGTGCATCATAAAAACATCATAACCTCTATAAAATTCAGAAAAAATAGCACTTAGGCAGCGCAATCCTTCTATTAACTGATCATTGTATTTCTGCATACATATTCTTGTCTATATTTTACATTTTCGATCCATGGATTTTTATAGGTAGGAACTTGGATAACCAACTCTGATTTCTTAGTAACAGACTCTATCATCTCTTAATGATACAACTATTTTCATAATGGCTCAAAAGATGCTTTGATTTCATCATCTAATAGAAGATCTTCATCTCTATGGCACGTAGTTCCTAGAGATGAAGATTGCATTGATTATACATGAGTCATCTATTAATCTGCCACAGTAATCTAGGGACTAAACACAAGTCTCATCAAAGATTAATAACAATAAGTCATGAAAATGGTGTAATAGGGCTACAGAATGAGTAGCCACTCTGTATAATCATATAAAAGAATGATGATACAATACCATGATCATGTTGCAAGCATGAATGACCAAGCAATTCAAATCCTCAAGGAGTTCATTCAAATCGAATGAGTGAGTCTAGCTTAACTCAATGTAAGCCATAGTCAACACTCAAGTTAACCATCGATCAAAACCCTAATTGACTCAACTAAGCCCTAACTAAAGTCAGAGTGAAATAAATGACTGAGTATAAATGAAAGTAGGTCAAACACATGTCACAACAAGCCAACCATCAAGTGGTAGCACTTCAATGACTCCAGTGAACCCCGATGAGGTTAATTGAAGTGTAAATGAACATCAGAAGTGGTTGGAGGTGCCCCTATTAACTCCAGTTCATTACATAATCATTAAATAATCAATTTAATGAAGGGAGGCACCTTCACTACTTTTTTTAACTGATTGTAACCATCAGTTATCAATAAAGTGCATTAATGACACTTGGATCACCCCCAGAGTTCTCCAGTTAGCCTCCTCGAATGTAGGAGAAGGATAAGTTAGCCTCCTTAACTGAAGGTAGGCATGGGTGTGAACTGGATGATGTAATTTAATGCTCCACTGATGTCAATTAAGTCAATAATACTTAGGATAGTGGTTTAACTAGGCCAAATTGACCAAAATGAGTGTGTATGGTGATAAATGTCTCCAACACCCCCCCTTAAGCTATACTTAGGAGGAGTAGAAAACATAAAATGCATAACAATGCTAGGGCCCAGCAACTAAGGCCATAGGTCACCCTGTACAATGTCAAAACTGAAGCAATGTTCAAAACCAAACTAAGTGAGGAAAAGAGGGAAAACCCAGTGGGAAAAACCCCAGGAAACCCCCCCTCCCCCCTGAACAGTGAATGGAGGTAAGTGAACTTCTTTTCTGAAAATATCTTGGTGAAGATGTCTGTAATATGCTCATCAGTCGAGCAGTATTACAGAATGATGGTATTTCCATGCACTAGCTCCCTGATATAGTGCATGTGGATCTATACATGCTTGGTCCTCTTCCTGGTAACTGGATCTGTGGATATCTTAATAGCACTTTGATTTTCACAAAAGAGGAAAGTGGACAAAGTAATACTAAGATCAAACTCTGAAAGAATGCCTTGCAACCAAACTGCTTGGATGCAAGCATTCACCGCTCCTCGATACTCAGCCTCTGCTGAAGATAGTGCTATGGAAGCCTGTTTTTTTATAGACCAGCAAATGGGGCCACCACCAAACATGAATACATATCCATAAGTAGACTTCCAATCAATACAATCACCCACCCAATTGGAATCTGTGTATCCAACCAACTCTAGCTCGGAGTCTGCAACATAGTGAATGATGTAGGTCTTGGTTCCCTAAATATACTGGAGGATCCTCTTGGCTGCCTTCCAATGAATATCATGAGGCTGCTGCATGTATCTTGATACAGCATTCATGACATAATAGATATCAGGCCAAGAATATGCCAAGTACAACAAGCTACCAATCAGCTGTCGATAGATAGTGCAATCCATGGGAGGTGTCCTTTTTCCTTCTTCAAGGCTGATCCCTGAAATGAAAGGGAATGGTGTAGGCCTATATTCAGCCATGTTAAACTTGAATAACAGTTCTGATATGTATTTTTATTGAGTAACCATTATCCCATCATAATTTTGCTCAATATCGAGCCCCAAAAATTGTTTTAGGAGCCCCAAATCACTCATTTCAAAGGCATTGTGGAGAGCAGTTTTGATGGCTGAAATGGAAGAAACTGTGCTACTTGTGATCAGTAAGTCATAAAAATATAAAAAAATAATAATCAAATTACCATCATACTGCTGTAAATACACATTTGGATCTAATCTACACCTTTGGAAGTTTTGCAAGAGAAGGAAGGCATCCTTCTTGGAATACCACTCTGTTGGGGCCTGTTTTAACCTGTATAGTGACTTCTTTAGCTTGCAAACCAAAGATGGATCATTGATGTAGCCCTTAGGATGATTCATGTATATCTCCTCATGAAGATCTCCATGCATAAAGGATGACTTAACATCCATATGATGCACTTCCCAGTGCTTAGATGCTGAAATTGCCAAAACTAGGCGGATGGAGTCCATTTTCGCAACCAGTGCAAAGGTCTCATGGTAGTCCACACCTTGGACCTAAGAGAAAATTTTCGCCACCATACTTTCCTTATATTTTCAAGTGCTACCATCATCAGTGACCTTGGTCCGAAACACCCACTTGCATTGAACCAATTTCCTTCCCAAAGGAAGAGAAACTAGCTCCCAAGTAGTGTTTTTCTGAAGAGAATTCATCTCTTCATCCATGGCAACTTGCCATCTCAGATCCTTCTGAGAATGCTAGTAGGATTTTGGGTCTGCACTAATAATAAAATAACAAGTTTCATACAGCAAATTATCATGACAAGAGAGCGCAATACCTGCTCTTTGGAAATCAGACAGGGTTCTCCTTGGATCATCCGGATTTCCAATGTTATCTCCTGCAGAGGAGAGTGTCTGTCGAGCCCATGTGGGAAGATTATTTTGTACTTCAGGTTCTGATTAAGAATCCAATGTTTTCTGCACACTGATATCATAAATCATAGGATCTAAATCAGGGTCATCACCCACAATTTCATCATCCAAATATTCAGTAGAATAGGAAGGAAATCCAGCAGTTTTCTCTTTCACTAGTTTCACCTCCTGAAGAGGCTCATCGAACTTGACACTTCTCTCAATGATGATCTATTTTTTTTTTATCCAGCATCTTGAAACCTTTTATTCATCAGGATACCCAATAAATAGACATTCTATTCTTTGCTGTTGTAAAGCCCTTCTTTTATGAAGTGGAATCTGAGCCCATGCAGTGGACCAAAACACCCGCAGGTTCGACACATTCGGCTTGTGTCCAAAGTATGCTTCAAAAGGGGTCTTCCCTTTCATGGATGAGTGTGGCACCCTATTCTTAATGTATTCTGCAGCATGCATGGCCTCAGCCCACAAATTTTCAGCCAACTTATTTGATTCCAACATACAGGTGGTCATCTCCTTAAGAGACTGATTCTTCCTTTCTACTACTCCGTTCTGCTGAGGAGTGTAGGAAATTGAATGTTGGACCTGAATACCAATTTGGGAGCATATGTGTAGAAAATAATTACTGACATACTCCCTACCATTATCATATCTCAATATCTTGATCTTAATCCCAAAGGCATTTTCGATCAAGGCCTTCAATTCAGAAAATTTTTCATATACTTCATACTTCTTTTTGAGAAAGAAGACCCATGTGTACTTGAAAAATAATCAATAAAAGTCAGAAGATACCTTCATCCATTCATGGATGTGATAGGCATTGGACCACTGATATTAGAATGTATCAGCCCCAAAATGCATGTAGCTCGGTTTGCCTTCCCCTGATCAAACTTGTGCTCAAGGTGCTTTCCAACCACACAGCCCTTGCAAATTCCAGTGGTTTCCTTCATGACCGGGAGGCCTTCAACCATGGATTTTTTTTGTAATTGCTGCAAATATTTGAAATTTATATGGCCAAACCTTTCATTCCATAGCCTACTAACTTCATTTCCATGAGTTAGCACAGCGGTGGGCTTTGCATCCGCCACAAAGTGGGAGAACTCATAGGCTCTTGCATGATGGTTAGCAAGGCCTTTAGCAATGAGTTTCCGGGATGCAAGTTCTGTTATCTCAACATCATTCAGGCTGAAAGATACTCTCTTAGGAACTCCTGTATGTGTCATCTGATAGACACTAAGGATATTTGATGCCAGAGATGGTACATACAAAACATTTGAAAAATAGCCATTCTCAAGATCAATCGTACCTTGTCCTTCTGAAATGATGGTGGAGTCATCTCCCATGTGGATGGAGATGGATTTGCCAGTCTCCAAGGATGAGAAGGAGTCTCTTTCAGCCATCATGTGGTTCAAAGCTCCAGAATCAATCAAGAGTGCTTTGGACTTCGAAGTACTTGCCATGAGGGATTTTTCATGCTATGGTTCTCGATCTTGCTGATCTCTCCTCCGAAATATTTCCAAAATATTGATGTGATTTCTCCCAAGGAGAGAGGTAGCTTCATCAAGCTTCTTCTTCTTGCAAGCATGTTTAGGGTGGAAGCCCTTCCCATAGTATGAACACTTGACCTTTTCCTTTCCATGATGCCCTTTCCCTTTGTTCTTCCCTGAGTCGAAAGACTCATCATGCTGCTAGTTTTCAACTTTAGGATTAGGAGCTTCAAATTTAGTTTTTCGGTTCTTCTACTGCTTTCCTTTACCCTTCAGATCTTTGGGCCCCAAGACATGGAGGGCTTGATCACAAGAGGATCTGATGATCCCTTCTGGACAAGCTTATCATGTTCACTTGTTAGGGACTCAATGAAGGCATTGAGTGTAGGCATCTTCCATCCAGGGGTTGTGAGCTTCCCCGCACGGAATGTAGAGACAAAAATTGAATAATCAGCTCCAGGTTTGGAGAGTATGGCGAGGATGATTTGATCATCCTTCTTCTCCACTTTTCATTTCTTCAACAATAAGACTATGTTCTTGAACTTTGTGAAAAATTCATTCAAGGTCTCGAAATTGGAGGGTTGGAGAGACATCAATTCATTTTCGAGCTGGTAAACTCTCAAATCATCCTACTTTCCATATAGGGCTTCCAATTTGTCCCAAATTTCCTTTGGAGTCTTCAATCCTGAAAGATGGAAAAGAATATCCCGGGAAATAGAGAGGCACAAGAATCCGAAAGCTTCATCCTTCTTGTTCAAGAATCTTGATTTTTCTATTGCAGAACCAACCTCATTTTTAGTGTCCATGGTGACTCTATAGATTCCTCTGGAGCACAGTTGAATCTCCATGTCTCTTTTCCATGAGTGGAAATTGAATGGAGTCAAAAGATCTACTGAGGAGGCCATCTAGATCCGTTGGAGCGAATGCTTCACCTATATAAAACCTGAAAATCACAACAGAAAGGGAAATGTAAGCTCGGAAAGCCTGCACATTTTAGGCTTTCATCACACCCAGCATAGTCAATCAAACAATCTTGATCAACAAGTTCTTTACTTGGGGTATTAAGTGGTAAGCCTTGGCTTTTGGTGCAGTGCTGGATTTTTGAGCTATTGCTCAATTTTCATGCAAACATCTGTCAAAAAGCTTGTTTTTGAGAGATTGAGATTCATCCCACCGTGAGCTCTAATACCATGTTAATTTTCCACATTAATATCAGGACTAAACACAAGTCTCATCAAATATTAATAACAATAAGTCATGAAAATGGTGTAATAGGACTATAGAATGAGTAGCTGCTCTGTATAATCATATAAAAGAATGATGATACAAAACCATGATCATGCTACAAGCATGAATGACCAAGCAATTTGAATCCTCAAGGAGGTCATCCAAATTGAATGAGTGAGTCTAGCTTAACTGAATGTAACCCATAGTCAACACTCAAGTTAACCACCGATCAAAACCCTAATTGATTCAACTAAGCCCTAACTGAAGTTGGAGTGCAATAAATGACTGAGTCTAACTGAAAGTAGGTGAGACACATGTTAAAACAAGCCAACCATCAAGTGGTAGAGAATTAATGACTCCAATGAACCTCGATGAGGTTAACTGGAGTGTAACTGAACATCAGAAATGGTTGGAGGCACCCTTGTTGACTCTAGTTCATTAAATAATCATTAAATAATCAATTTAATGAAGGGAGGCACCTTCACTACTCTATTTAACTGATTATAACCATCAGTTAGCAATAAAGTACATTAATGACACTCAGATCACCCCCGAAGTGCTCCAGTTAGCCTCCTCGAATGTAGGAGAAGGCTAAGTTAGCCTCCTTGATTGAAGGTAGGCATGGGTGTGAACTGGCTGATGTCATTTAATGCTCCACTGATGTAAATTAAGTCAATAATACTCAGGATAGTGGTTTAACTAGGATAAATTGACCAAAATGAGTGTGTATGGTGGAAAACGTCTCCAACATCATCAACGAGAATTGAACGAGCTGGCCACGTATGGAGAATCTTCATAATATCTAACTTGCTGCTGAATATCAACGTATGCAGCAAAAATCAAAGTATTCTACAGAAATATAATTAGTCACAAATCCTTTAAGAATTATATTTAAGCATTAAATCAAAGGAAATCAAAGGATTTTAATGAATTATCATACCTTAGTATACTTGCTGGGTATTTGGGTAGATATGTGAAAATATAGAGGATTTTATGGGGTCAAAGGATAAAATGAAGAGATAAAATGTGTATTTAGAGGATGCAAAAATATGTAATTTGGCGATCCAACAATCGGACAGGCCATGGAATGGATGGTATATGGAAACCAAATCAATCTATACATTTCATACACTACAAGGTATGGATTGATATTTTTTCAAGAAGAGTCTATGAAAGGTTTTCTTGTGTGTGGTGATATATAGGAAGTGGGATTTCAACGATTAAAAAGTGCCAAGCTATACAGAAAACAACATCCTCCTTTAAGGAATGGTTCTTAAGCCATATGGTTTTCTATCAAAGCCTAGCATTCAGAGCTAGATATCATGACTCAAACCTAACTAATGGTATTTGTGTAATATCCCAAAAGAAGGAAACAATTAAACAAGTATTTTGGGGTTGTAAAGTGGATTGGGATTTGTGGATATTATATGATGAGATATATTAAAGATGCATTTTTTTGGGTAGGACTTCCATCTGGGAAGGAGTGACTCTAGGGAATTCAAGGATAATTAGACAGTATCACAAAGATATACATAATATTATAAGATCGTCACTAATAGGGATCACTTTTCCTAGAGATGAAGATGCAAGGCAATCTTTAATGAGAAATCTGTCAAAATTCCTCTGGAGAATTTTATTTAAAGGTTACTTAGATGATAAATTTCAGATAGAATTGGCATGCATAGGAGAGGTATATATTCTTTTGATTTTGGTGCTAACTTGATAAGGCGGTCATGTTGACCTTGCTTACCTATGTAAGAAAGGGTGCCAGCTTAGTTGCTTTGTTTTATAATATAATATTGTTTTCAACAGAAAAATAAGTCAAAAATTATTTATAGGAGGCAAATAATGGTTAAGGAAATGTACAAAGCATAATTTCTCAAGCAAACAAGCTCAAAGATATGACATGTATAGGAATTTATAACATGTTCTCTTTTATCAAATTCAAATTATGCAAGAAAGCAGTTCCTGGTTTTTATCTTCATACAAGTTTCTCAGAAAAATCAAGCAGGGAAATATGAATCTTTTTGCCCAAGCTCATACATATAATTCTTTCATATTTTCCCTAAAATTGAAGTAAGGTTGGCATTAGTTGGTGAACAGTGAATAGCCCATTGGAATTTGGGCTAGCTTGATTCTTGGAATATAAAAAATGCTAGGAGTACAGAAAATACTAAAAGTTGTATATGTTTGTAACTGAGCAATGAGCACCTTATGGAAGGAATAAATTCACCATATTTATATAACCCAATGGAGGACCTATATAATTTATCCATTGAAACCTTGAATTTTGTTGAAATTTCCAATAGTTCAAGTCCTACACAATGCAATGACAATCAAAAGAAACAGACCGCCACCTTCCCTTCATAAATGTTGAGGGAAAAGAATGTCAAGGAAAAGAAATAAAATACTAAGGGCATAATTTCCTTAGTGTAATAGATAATATCATTTGATCAACCCAATAGGTCCTTAGTTCCCTGGTAAGGTCAATGGAGTATTAATTTCTCCACTGGGTGTCTCTTTGTGGTATGTTATGGCTCCCTATTTTTTCAATGTCCTGACTACATTTCAAGTCCAGTTATATAAGGAACCAAGCATTTTGATCAAGTTGTATATATGTTCATCACCCATTTCGGCTTCGTTCATATAAACTTTGAAGATTACTTTATGAAGCCTTTGATAGGTAATTTTTATTATTCTTTTATCTATTCCATTCATTTTTAAAAGGGATTTCAAAAGGTTTCATATAACGAACGATTTCTTGCCATGGAATATTTGTTTACTATGCATATTTCCCACTCTTTCTTGTCTGGTCGATCTTACACCTAATCCGATACTTGATCCGACAATTTTATGAAAGAGGAACCAAGAAGCAATTTTTGGGATCACCTCTTGATCAAACCGTGTAGAATAATGCCAAACGGTTGAAAAACACTTCAAAAATGGGATCAATTACTTTACTCGCAAGTGGTTTGCACAATTTCTTAATAAATTGGGAGAAATAATTTCCCAATCAAACAGATTTTTCCCAAATTTTATGGTAGTCGGTTTTTCAAATTTCGGGAATTTGTTGTGGCAACCTAGAGATTT
The DNA here is from genome assembly GCA_001517045.1 of Pseudotsuga menziesii. NCBI lineage: Eukaryota > Viridiplantae > Streptophyta > Pinopsida > Pinales > Pinaceae > Pseudotsuga > Pseudotsuga menziesii. The sequence goes on along the minus strand of LPNX010822239.1, from coordinate 342,875 downwards.
TGGGTTCAGTTACAGTAACATTCGGTGTATAGAAATATGGATGTAGATCAGTATATAGGGGGGTTCAGAGAAAACTTTTGTAGGTTTAGTTTGTGTGGTTCATCCCTGAATACCCTTCCTTCAAGGAACTGGATGCCATCTAGAGTAGACTGTAATACACTTTATGGTTAATGAGGTTTATAGAAACATGTTTGTATATATATAGTTGTTCAATTTCCCAGGACAAGCTGCCTATAGATTATTTTCATTGATATTACACAGTTTTGTATTTCATTTATTTATTTACAGGTCTAGTTTTGTTTTAATAGTTTAACTGTAGAATTTGTTCAATTACTATCAAGCTTGTCTTATTTGTTTTTCTTGCAGATAACATATTCCTTACACATTCAATTTGATTTCAATATAACTTTCCTTATTTTGAAGTTGATGCTCTAATAGGATCTGAATATTCATAGTATTTGTTGTAGCATGTGCATGAACTTGATTTCTCCTTCCAATATCTCCTGTAGAAACAAATTTTCAAATTGTATAAAATGATCTTCAAAATTGCACAGAATGTTGTTCAGGACTATACATAATGTTGTATTATTTTTGTTTTGTTTTATTCAGAAATGACAGGAGCTCCACATTAAAAAATCATTGATTTTATGGTCTATATTTATTTTAAATAAAGATTGATTCACTTTACAATCTAAATTATAGCTTATATGTACATAATATATATATATTCCAAAGTAAAAAACCTTTTATTCATTGAATAAACATGAACTGCTCTGACAAGCTTACATAAAGATCAGCCTTTGAGGCTTCCATAATACATAACATTCAGCCTAAATGGACTCCATCATAATAGAGGAAATTTACAAAAACCATCTTTTTTTCTTGTACTTAAATTGCTTCGAAATGTAGGGTTGTAATCCCATTCGATACTTCCTCAATTTCCGTCATTCCTAGCTGAAACGCAAGAGCCTGTTTTGAAAGGTTACATGTTTCTTCGTTGAGTTCTCTATAAATGTGGGCACAAGATATCCTTCCAATCTGAGTGTTCAAGTTCTGTATTTCAGTGAGTAGATGTTGAAGGTGGGGTGCTCTGATGTTGTTTCTTCCATTTTCCCATTCTACCACCATTTTTGAGTCACTGAATATCTAAATATCTAGAATTTGTTTGCTTAAGGCCACTCTCAAAACTTCCCATAAAGCTGCAAGTTCTTCCTTGTTGTTGGTTGCTTAGCCAATGGCATATTTGATCTATAGTTTCTTCTCTGTAGAGATAAAAATGACTGCTCCAGCACCTCCAAGAGGAGGCATACCCTGACTTACTCCATCAAAGAAATCCCATGGTATATCCTTGTTTATATTTGGTGTTGTGATGAGTCTTCTCTTGACTAGGACTAAGCTGATTTTGTGCTCCTGGATCTTGTTCATTAGCAAATCCATGGTGAGGTCAGGAGGTACCCATGTATTTTTTTAAATGGTTATGTTTGGGAACTCCCAAATACTATATACAAAAGGAACTAGGAATTATTCATATAAACCTACCGCCTCATCCTGCCATCAGGATTTGGTGCGTTCCTCTAGCATTTCAGTTGAGATTTCATGTGTTCCTTTGTTTAAGAGAATCCTTGGCACTCCTGTACATATGCTTCCCGCATATGGACACAAGGAAAATAAATGGGAGCTCATCTCTTCATTCATCTTATACAATGAGCAAATACTGGGGCCCTCAAAGCCACTCTTCTTCAGTATTTCCCAGGTTAATAAATTGTTGGATAGTTCCAGCCACATTGTGAGAATGGTATTTTGTGGGATTTGAATTTTCCATAACCTACTCCTCCACCATCATTCCTCCAGCTTTGTTTTCTCTATGATTGCTACTGCATAGCCATGTTTCGTTGTATATTTTCCTATTTTGTGTTTTTAGTCCAAATGAGCCTATTAGGTTTTAATCTCCAGCATATATAATTTGAGACTAAGATATCCAGAAATATGTTCCATTTTGCAACATGTGCCCCAATTATACTAATATTGAGGGAGAATTTCCAACTTCTCCTTCCTCTTGGAGCATGATTTGATCTTTCCTCTGCTAAGGTAAATATTCTTTGTGACCTTAAAGGTTGAACTAGCTATGATGGAATTTGGAATTTTTCTCCTACTTCCGACCCTGGATCTTCCCCTAATCTCACATGTTTACCATTGCCTATCTTTCAGGTCATCCAATTACAACTAATGGATATGCCAAGATCAACGCTTTCCACCCAATTGAAACATTCTTATGTGTTTTAACTGGACTCCTAATCCAATCAGTTAGCTTGAACCTGAGCAATATTTGGAGAGAATGATCCTTCCCTAGACTGAGCCCATATTTTGAAATAGTCTCCACAAATTTTTTGCAAGTAGGGATTTGAAAAAAACATCCATATTTTTTACTCCCCATCCTCCTAATTAATTTGGAAGAGCAATGACCCTCCACTTTACCAATGGGATTCCTTCTGCTTGCTTGGTTGTCATCCACAAGAAGGAGAAGCATTTCTTTTTTATCTTCGTTAAGATGCCACTAGGAATGTATTCTATTGATTCCCATTATATTGGAATACTTTTAAAAATGGCCTTTAAGAGCACTGATATTCCTCCTCTTGAGAGAAAACGGTTGGCCCAGTTATTAACCCTGCTTTCTATTTTTTTGTATAACTAGACCCAATCCTAATATGAGTAACTATTGGGCTTCAAAAAAAAACCCAGGTACTTGAATCCCTCCTGGATAGGTGTTATATGATAAGGTAATTGAATCCCTTACCTTTTGGATCATATCATCTGAGAACTCATTATGAATTAGATTGGATTTTTCCATATTAACTACCATTCTTGTAGATCTTTTTTATTTATCTATCAAAGAAGCAAAGGCCTCAATATTTTTGATGGATCCTTCCCCAAATATCGGTACATAATCTACAAAAGGAGTGTGAGTGACTCCTTCAAAGGTGGACACTTTGATTCCTTTTATCTCCATGTTTTCTTTCGCATTATGAATTATCCTACTTAATGCTTCCGCAACTAGAAGAAAGATGAAAGTTGAGAGAGGACATCCCTGCGTTATGCCCCTTGTTGGGCGAAAAAAATTGGTTCGAGATCCACTGATTAAAATAGTAAAGGAGGTGGAATGTAAACAACCCATAATCCATTCCACTACTTCCAAAGATGTTCCAATTTTAATCAGCAGCAACTTAACAAAACTCTATTCTACGTTGTCATAGGACTTGGATAGATCCAGCTTTAAAGAAAAGGCTCTTTGTTTTTCCTTTTTGATCATGTGAACTGACTCCTGGGCTAGTGACACTGCATCATGAATTTTCCTATTGAAAAGGAAACCAAATTGTTCTTCAAATATGATTTCACTTAGTATTGGTTTCATCCTCAATGCTATGACCTTGGATATTTTTTTATATATCATGTTGCAGCATGATATTGGTCTAAAATCATGAAAGGATTGAGCTTTTTTTTTTATGGGATCAAATTCATAAAGTTAGAGTTTAACATTCCCAAGACTTTCCCTGATCTTTGGGATTCTTTTACCACCTCCAATATGTCCCTCTTCAGCGTTTCATAAAATCCAAGTTAGAATTCCAGAGTAAAGCCATCAGGCCCAAGGCTCTTTCCTTTTTGGAAGGTATGTAGTGTGCCTTATTTCTTTCTCTGAAATTTCCTTTTTTAGTTCCTCGTTCATTTCCTCAGTTATCATCCTAGGAAAAAAACCTAATACTTCCAAAATTTCCTGAATTGGACATCCTTTTGGCTCCTTGAAAATGTTTTGGAAGAAATAGTACCCCCGCTTCTGCTTTATCCTCAAAATATCTTACCATTCTTCCTTATATGTTCCTGATTTCACATATGGTGTTTATTTTCTTTCTATGGGATGCAAACCTATGAAAAAACTTTGTATTTTTATCTCCTTCCTCCAGCCACAGTTCCCTTCTCTTTAAAGGCATTATTTGCTCTTCTTTGGAAAGCAGTGAGTCCCTCTTTCTTTCTAATGATTTCAACTGTCATGTTTCCTCTATGTTGAAAACTCCTCTATCATTTTTCTGGAACATCACCTCTATCCTTTTCTCCACATCCTTCAACTCCTCCGGAGAGAAATTTTATGTTTTTTATCCCACTCTTTGGATATTTTCTTTGCCCTAGATAGGTTTTCTGCAAATTGTTGCATTGCAGTATGATTTGGTGAACTTATTATGGGTTTTCAGGCACTTCTTATTTGGTCTTTATACTCATCCTCTTCCATCCATAGAGGGTTAAATTTTAAGGGAGATGGGGGTTTGTTTCTGGGGGGCTTATTATTAAAGAGACTGATCTATGGTCCGAGTTTCCCCTTGTCTTTATTATGGATTTTAGTATTAGGTTTCCATTTAGTAAGTTATCTTCTACCATAAAATGATCTAATATGTTGGAGATGGTCTAATCTCCTACCCTTTTATTCCTCCAAGTGGGCTCCAATTTTAGCGAAGCAACATCCACTAGCTTCCTTTTTTCGAAGAGGTATAAAAATTAAGAGCTCAGAGCATCTTTTCTGGAGTTTTCTCCCCTTACTTCCCCCATTGTTAAGGTTAAATTTAAATATCCCTCGGGATTACATTTTCCTATTCTATTGAGCCACTATGACTGAAATTTTCCCAGAAGGTTTTTCGATCAAAGAAAGGTCCATACACATTTAGAATTGTAAATTCTATCCCTGTTTCTCCATCTCTGAGTTTAGTTTCTAAAACTGAATCATGTTTTTTAATTGCATTTTTTTGTAAAATTGGGCTCCATGCTATCACTAAACATCCCAAATGCCCATCTGCATAAATATTCACCATTTCCAAGTCTTTGACTATCTCTTTAATTATTTCTTCTTCCTTGGATACTTCCAACATTGTTTTCTATATCATTAGTACCATAGGTCTAATGTTTTTTATCAACCTTTTTAGGGAGTATTTTTTTTAGCCCCCCCAAATCCTCTTGAATTGAAGTTTAGTAGGTGCATCAAGCACCGCTACCTTGGGTCGATACTCTAAGATTCTGTTTAATTGTAGCTTGTTTCCTTCTTTGATGTCTAAGGTTGCTTGTACTTGAGCCTTGGAAAGGTAGGATTTATTTCCTAATATATGTTTCTGTAATGTATTGAGAGCCAATACACCGAAGGAAACCCCTTCTTCTTCTTCCAAGGAGCTACTTCATGATCTGAGATCATAAGTTCTTTTGATCTCTACCTTTTTGCAAGGGTTTTTTAAATTCAAATTTTTATCCTTTAAAGGTGAAGCAGTAAAAGTTTTTGTGAACTGGGAAGGTGTAAGAAAGTCATTTTTACCTTCATCCTTCTGAGCTAAAAAAGCATCCAACGCCTTCCCACTCTCTGTTTGATGAGTTTTTCTTTCTCCGTCAGGTTTACCATCGGTTTCCCTCGCTTTCGATTTTGTCGACTTGTCGCCTTCCCTTTATTTTCGCCATCCTGCATAGAAAATGGTTCAAATTGTATTTTTGTTGGTAGAGGTTGTTCTCCTTTACCTTGTTCATCCTACAATAAAACTTGTTCAATGGGATCCTCTGATGATTATGCTTCATTCCCTTTAATCCTCCCCATTTCCATTATTCTTGATTAATCTGAGGCAGCTTTTCTGGGTATTAGTTTTTCTTTTTTAAGACATACTTTCTTATGGACAGGTTTCATGAAGGTGGTCAAACAATATTTCTGTAGATGCCCAACTCTTCTACAATTGAATCATATAAAGGGGATTTTCCATTATTCCAGTAGAAACTTCCATGCATCACAATCTTGAGATATTCAAACAACCCGTCTCTCATGTCCATATCAACCAATATCCAAGCACACCTTCGATCTAATTTATCCTCCCAATTTTCCTCCATGGTAATGAACTTCCTAATTTGTTCCCAATGGATTCAAAGATATTTGGTTGCCAAAAACCGATGGGAAGGCCTAGTAATATGACCCGGATTCACTGCACGTTGTGTGGTGTTCTTTACGTGTTGAAATCGATCATCCATTTTTTTAGAATTAGTCCCGACGGACCCCATATCTAATTCTTCCCCAAAATTTTGGTGTTGTCCTCCATGCTACGAACTTTGATTAAAAACTAGCCTCTAGGGAGAGTGTAAAATATTTGTTCATATCTTAGAATGCTTATCCAATTGGCCTGTATCCACCATTCCAATGATGCTCTGGCCATCACCTTCCCGCAGAAGCGGCAAACCAGGGAATGAGAAAGAAAATTTGGTACCTGTTCCAGGGAGATATCCTTACCTATGAGTAATTTTGGGTTTCCATTCCTTGCTCACATCCCTCTGCACTTCTTTGGTAAAGATGGTGACTTGTTCACATGCTCCTCCTCAAGTTCTAGCTAATCATTTCATTTCATGGGGACCATTAATGGATCATTACTCAATGAAAATTCCATCTGTTCCATGATCTTTGCTTTCCTGGTTCGTGCTTCTCCTTCTGTGCAAAAAACCAAACCAGAATCGTTGACCTCATCGTAATCGACCTCTGCACGATACATGATTTCACTGTCTAATCCTCCAATGCTTGAATTTTCCTCATGTTCTTCAATCCTCTCCCGTTAAGAGTTAAAAGTTAAAAGTTAAAACAAAAACTTCCTTCTCCTCGCACAAACTCTCACCTCTGAGCCTATTGTTGTAGAGCAACATTTTGGCTCCTGTTATCAAATTCCAACCCCCTACTTAGATTGTTGATGTATTTGTAACTTCGGAATGTATTCACTTATATTGTACCTCGATCTTCCTATCGGGAGAATCATTTGTATTTCATTGTACCCCAATGTTCCTATCGGGAGAATCATTTGTATTTCATTGTACCCCAATGTTCCTATCGGGAGAATCATTTGTATTTCATTGTACCCCAATGTTCCTATCAGGAGAATCATTTTTATTTCATTGTACCCCAATGTTCCTATCGGGAGAGTCATTAATATAATAAAGTCATGCAAATTCAATGAGGTTAACCCTCCATTATAAGTTGGGGAAATAGTCCCCACAATTGAGTTGAGGTTAACCCTCCTTGTTGATCAGGGGGGGCGAAGTCCCCATAGTTGAGGGGCACTAGGGTTATTAGACTCTCCTAGAGATCTCGGCCCTAGTAAGTAATTGTCAATTCAGAACCTAGTATAAATAGAGAGTGAGACTCTCTATTTGATACATTCACTCACTCAACTCGGGCGCATGAGTGAGAGAGGAAGTGCTCACACAAGTGAGAGAGAGAATAGCTGTTGGATATCATCTTCTTGTGTTTGGGTTTTACTGATGCCATTGGTGCTCATTCTATCTCTGAGCAATTTGCGGGGTTTTCTCCTTTGTGGTTTCCCTAACGAAAATCTTTGTGTCTATTGTCTCTTGTGATTGAATGTTGTGCATGTTATTCTCTTAGATAAGATCCTAAGATCATATTGCTTAAATGATAAAAATGTAACATAGATGGCATGATTTTTCCACCTCTAAGTCAAACACATGAACTTTAGATCATGGAGGGAATTTAAACCCTTCCTGAAAGTGAAATAGTTGTCTTAAACCTTCTTGTGCCCTTTAGATATTTGTTTTCCACACCCAAAATTTCTACCTCTCACCTTTTCGGAGTGTGGAAATTGGAAATCAGAAACCTCAATTTTTCAATTTTCAAATTCCTGTCCTTCCACACTTTCATCTCCGCACTTCAAAATGCGGAAATTGGAAGATCAATTCTCCAATTTTTTGACTTCAACAATTTCACACTGCTGCACCTGCACTCCCTCACCCGCACTTTCGTACCCACACTTCTGCACCTACACTTCTGCCTCCGCACTTCAAAATCCAAAAATTAAAAGATCAATTCTCTTATTTTTGGACTTTGGCGATTTCACACTTTCACACCCAAACTTCCATACCCGCACTTCTGCACCTTCACTTCTGCACCCGCACTTCCGTTCTCGTACTTTCGCACCCGCACTTACGCCTCTACACTTCGGAATGTGAAAATCGGAATATCAATTCTCCAATTTTCAAACTTTGGCCATTTCCACACCCGCACTTCCGCCTCTACACTTTGGAATGCATAAATCGAAATATCAATTCTCCAATTTTCAGACTTCTCNTATATATATATATATATATATATATTCCATTAAAAATGGTTTATTCATTTTGCAATGTATATAATAATGAGTGTACGATGAAAAACATTAAATAATTTATAGGTTGTAAATCTATGTAATTTATAATTTGTTTAAGAAAAATTGTATAATTAAATACTTTGTAAATATTCAAATTTGTATATTTTGTACTTAAATATTATATAATTGGACATTTTTTGTAATATAATTGATTTCCCACATTTGTTAATGTGTAAATATTTAAATTGTTTTTTTTGTAGTTTTCAATAGATTGCATATATTTTAAGGTTTGTGTTTTGTTATGAATTGAGAGGAATGGATTTCGAGCATAGTTACACTTAGTTATTGTATTTAAGTATGTTTCCAACATTAGGCTAGACTAGGCTAGATTGGAGCTCTATATTCTGCATATATAGTGCTATCACGTCAAAGCTTACGAGCCCTAGGTTGACAATTTAGTATCGAATAAACAACATATATTTTTACCAACATTTTTGGTGCCATTGTCGGGGAGGTTCTAAAGGGGTTGAAGTGTATGTAGATAGGTTGCATATTCATTACAAAACAAGTGGGAGGGGAAACGGTAAGATGGAAAGACGACTTCACTACAGATTTTTTTTTTTGTAACAACCTAGCGCATCCACTTTGGTGGGTCATCCCAAATCCTTATTGTTCATTTTCATGCAAATAAGTTTCCTATTCACGGGTGTGTTTATTTTTCTGCATGTTTGATTTACTTTTCACAAGTGTGTTTACTTTCTGCAAGTTTATTTTCCACGAGTGTGCTTATCTTATTTATAAGTGTGGTGTATTTTTCAATTTTGCAGCTAGTTTTTAAGATTTAGTTTTCCTTTGGTTTGCACAATTTGCTTTAGGAGTGTATTTTTGTAGGCAATTTTTATTTTATTTTATTCAAATCATTAAATATATATTTTGGTGTTGTAATAACCATACACACTAATCCATGTGTGAAGTAGGATCTATAAACTGACAAAATGGATTTAGAGGTGACCATCAGTTTGAGAAAACTCTTTCAAATCTGAGCAGCAGCTGGGATCTCAATTTCTTCTTCTCAAGAAGAACGCATCTTAACAGACATCAATAATTTATCTACCTCTCTATAAATAATAGAAGAACCACAATACCATGAGCTACAAAAATACTTTTCTTTCCAATCTACCAAGGAAACCAGAAACTTGGAGACTACATTTAATAGAGAGTGACTTGAAATTGAAGAGTTATCCCAATATATATCGACAGATCCTCCATGTACTCAAGCAATTGAAGATTCAAAAGAAGAGGACCTGCATGTCTTGAGAAATGAAGGTGAGTATCAAAATTACATTGAAATATGGTTCCAAGAGGTAGCTAGGCCACAATACCATTCCTTCCTTCGACACCTTCTGATTCATAAACAAGTAAGTTGGTTGGTTCTCCATACTCAAGTAATCCATGCAATAACATTTTCATATGTGTATAAAGGTATATTTTTAATCTTACTTCGCACTTGGTTACATTGGAAGAGCTCATATACTTGAATAAAAAAAAAAATCTTCCTTTTTTAAGGATAGAAAAATATGTATATAAATAAAAAGTTGTTTCATGTTTAGCTTAAAGATTAATGCAACTTCACTTTTTTATTATTTTTCAATAAAAGAATTAAGAAGAAAATAATGCTAATGGCTAAACCAAAACAATTTAAAAATCCTTATTTATCCTCATACATGCATAGTTTTTACTATTCATTTTCATTATAACAGTTTCTCAAGGCTAACTTTAATATCATGGGAATTTGCCATAACTTTAAGGTATATCTAATACTTATAGGTCACTTGTACATCCTATACTCATCATCAAAGCTTGTTATTTAATTATATTTAGTAAATAGTAGGATGAGAGTAAGTGACATTTCTACTCTTGGAGGAACACTAATAAAATTTTATATGAAGAGGATAGACTTAGGGACTAGAGGACAACTTTAGGTCATTGTCTTTTGGCATGAACTATAATTTCAGGCTATTATAAATAATGGTACTCATGGGTTAAATTTAATTGATTTATGTGCTTAGAAAAACTTAATATACTCTAGTACCACTGGCTTCCACATACTTTAATATATTTTGGAACAGTTATATAGTTACGAGGAAAACCTGTCAGGGTACTGAACAGGCCTGCTGGCATTGGTTCCATTCCGAGTAAAATCATAAATAAGGAAGTTTGGTAAATAGAAGAAAACTCGTCGAGGTACTAAACAAACTCGTTGGTTGTAGGGCTATGCTTGTATGGTATTGAAGGTAAACCCATCAAAGTAATGAGCAGGCTCTTCGATAGTGGGGAAGTGACAGGTAAAAGAGACATAGTAAACATATTGTTGTGCATATGGATCAATCTAACTAAGACCTTAAGTGCATATATACATGGTTAAGCCATTCATTCATTTTTCATTAGAGAATAGTTGTAAGTTGCACTTAGACCCTGTTATCTAATTCAAACTATATCTATGATATTACTATCCTAGAAGTGGGACTCGTAACTGTAGAAATTTAACAAACTCAAATGTGAAATTCATCCTTATTCCTTGGTTTACAATAATTCTTTGAAAAATGAATCAGGGATGACTAGTTTCCTATAGGGTTTCTGGACTATCTATACCCTCATGTTTATATCTAGGGACACAATAAAAAATTCCCTAACATAATTTATATGGTCTACGTGAGCATAAACTATTATTAAATGATGAAATTGTATATATATAAAGTATTATGTTTTTTTATCATAACATGCCATTAATATTTCCTTTTCTAAAAAGTTCTAGATGTTCTCAGAATAAATCATGTTGGCCAAATTTGTTTTTTGGAAAACTATTGTTAACAATACTTAGGTGTCGAAATGGACAAATGTCAAAGTTCAATTTATTGAGGACCCTTGATTATGTTTTAATCCTATGATTTGTTTTTATGTATATGGCCATATAAAGATCACATGTTAAAAACTAGTATCTAAGAATTGTTCAAGGGATTTGTTGGATTAAGAAGAAAAGTTTCCAGTTAAAGATAAAAATTTCCTACGATTTTGAGTAATCATCATCCTTCTCCAATTAAAAAAGTCTGAACTTAAAATGATGGCTATTTGTTCTTTTCACGTAACATTTTTAGCCTACAACATCTCTCCAATTTCGATGGTAGCAACCTTTCATGTACCTCTACAAGCATGGGGATATTTCTGTATTTAAAAATCAGAAAACTGGAATAATTGTAGGATGGAGTGTCAGATGGAGTGCAAGATGGAGTGTTGGATGGAGTGTTAATTAATATGTTTAATTGAGATAGTTAATTAATATACAAATTTTCCTTTATCCATTTTATTCATACTCCATTAAGCTAACTATTTCTATTTTTATTTTTATTTTTATGGATTAATTATTTTCTTGGTTCCCGAATTAATTTCAATTGCATTGTTTCCTTATTCTATCAGCGGGCCTATTTTTATACATTGAGGAGGCAGTTATAATTTTCCTAACTCATTTCTTTATATTATTATGTGATGATCATTGTGCAAATATTTGATTTGGACAATGATCCATGATTATTGTTAAATTCATCATAATATTTAGGGTGTAGGTATTATGAGTTTGGGATCAACGTAATTTTTGGGGGAACTCTTGCTAAATTGATTCATTATAAATCAAACCTACCCGCATATTTTAATACATATCCCTAGTTTTGGTGGTGATTACTCTTTGTGGGGTTTAAAGAACAATGATGAAACCACTTTCACGCCTAATCACTTTTCAATTCCCCCATTTTGTTGATATCATGCTTCTTGGAGGTCATCTTTGGAAATGATGGTTAAATTTTGGCAAGTAAGAAGAAGGGGGGATTTCTCTGTTAATCTTTGTCCCCATTCCTTACGTATTTGCATTCACTCACTCCTATCAATTTTTTCCTTCTATGCACTTTCACCATGTTAAATCGCCATGATCCAACTTCCTTCGTTGATCTCTTAACTCTCTATGAATTTAGATAATAATTATGACTTGGGGGAAATTTCATATTGTCATCTTAATGGTCAAGGCCAAAAGATAGAATCCAAAGGTCAAAAGGAGGGAGGGAAATTCAATCCTAAGAAAAATCATGGGATAAGGGACCAATAGAAAAATCATCATTCCTTTAGTAACCTAGAACATAAAGGGTTTAAAATCTCATAAGGAAATGACAGTCATCCTGCTCGTTGATTTACCTGCAATATGATTGTTAAGAAAAAATATTGTGATAACATTATCAAAACCCCTTTTGAACCTGATCATGTTCAAATAACGTCATCCACTCACTTGCCTCAAAAATAATACCCTCAGTCTGCTGCATCTCAACGTGCCTCGTTAGCTTCTCTGTCTCATTCACATTCTGCCAATGAATCCTCATTACCTAAACACTTTGTTTCAAATCCTCTACATGCGTCTACTCATACACCTCCAGCACCTAACCTTTCAATCACCCCTTCTGAGATATTTGCAAATAATTATTTTCAAAAGAGGAATGTTAAGCTCATAAAGAAAATTCAAGAGTATGTTCATCTAACTCGACACCTTGAGAGAGAAAATGGAATTTTGAAAACCATAGTTGCTTCTTTACAAAAACTGGTTGATGATATGATTGGGTCTAACCAAAGCTTGAGGAAAAAATTGAAGAAGAAAAAGAGACATTTGGATGAATATATGAAATCCCAACCAAAGGTAGTTCCATCTTCTCCCCAAGTGCAGGTATTGGTCAATGCCTCAGGAGTCTAACTCAAATCATTTCACCATTTTTTTACTATCAGTTTTGTTCCCTTGCATTGGGACATGCAAGATCTTTGGTGTGGGGGAGATGATGGATCCCTATTTTTTCTATGTCCTGATCACATTTCAAGTCCAGTTATATAAGGAACCAAGCATTTTGATCAATTTTTATCTATGTTTATCATCCATTTTTCCTTCGTTCATATAAACTCTAAAGACTACTCTATGAAGCCTTTGATAAGATATTTTTTATTATTATTTTATCTATTCCATTCATTTTAAATGGGATTTCAAAAGGTCACATCAATGAATGATTGCTTGGAATCAAATCTTTGTTTACTATGCATATTTCCCACTCTTATTGTCTAGTCGATCCGACACTTTTATGAAAGAGGAACCAAGAAGCAGTTTTCAGGATCACCTCCTGATCAAATCGTATGGAATAATGCCAAACAGTTGAAACCCCACTTCATAAATGGGCTCATTTACTTTACTCTCGAGTAGTTTGCATAATTTCTGAACATATTGGGAGAAATACTTGCCCAATCAAACGGATTTTTCTCGGCTTTTATGGCAGCCGATTTTTCAAATTTGGGGAATATGTTGTGACATCCCAGATATTTTGTATTCGGTTCCAGTAGAATTCTGTGTATAAAAATATGTATGTAGATCAACAGATGGGGGGGCATTTGAGAATATTTTGGAGGTTCAGTTTATGTGGTTCAGCGTTGAATATCCTTCCTTCAAGGAAATGGATGCCATCTAAAGTATACTGTAATACACTTCATGGTTAATCAAGTTTCTGGAAACTTGTTTGTACATATGTAGTTGTTTACATTCCTAGTAAAGGCTACCTGTGGATTATTTTCATTGATATTTGACACAGTTTTGTATTTAATTTATTGATTTGCATGTCTAGTTTTTTTTTAATAGAATTAGCTGTAGAATTTTTTCAATCAATGTCAAGCTTGTTGTAACGTCCCCATACCCCATAATGTGGATAAATTAAAAAAAATTCTTCAAGAACCTTTATTCTTCTTTTGAAACATAGGGCATGGACGTTAACACACTCTTCAACATTCAAACTCAGTCTTAGAAACCACTGTAACAGTCGTTCCTCCCTTTGACAGATCCATTTTGTGACCAAGAACTCCCTTCCGTACTGAACCATTCATTTTTTCCTCATGCCCTGTGAAACTCGAAGATCGGAACACAAAACACAACGGAAACATTAACCTTCTGCCCTTCTGCCTTTCTGCCTTCCATCCAGAACACAGAAGTTGGAAACACACAAATGCGGAGGAATTATTCGACCATCATTTCGCCTTCCACCTTCCACCTTCGGAACTTGAAATTGAGCAATCGGAAACATAATGTGCAACATAAATACTTAACATCTCTTCCACCTTCTACATTCCGCATTTCTTCCCTCCAGTGTGGAACTTGGGAATTGCAAAAATTAGCTCTCAAAATTAGCCGTTTCTTCCCTTCTGACTTCCCCTTTCCGACCTCGGACTTTGGAAATCGGAAATTTAACTTTTTCCTTCGAAATTTTTTGCACTTTTCTACTTCCGCCATCTGCCTCCTGCAAGCGGATCTCAAGGTGCAGAAAACCCACATTCTTCCTTGTTTCAACTGTTGTTTTCCGATTTCCACCTTCTGCCTTCCTTAGGCAAATTCCAAGGGGTGGAAACACTAAATCATAGGTATTCTGACTCTGCAACAGGATTCTAGCCTCGATGGACTTAGGAAAAAATGCATGAAATATAGAAGGAAAATGTAGATACAAATGCAGGAAATATTCATAAGTAAAATTCTACTTAAATCATCCATAAGCATTAAACATGAACATAACAATTCATAAGAAAATACATTGCAAAAATAACATAACAGAGAATACTTATATTGATAATGAAGTTATCCTCCAACTTGTTATGTTGCTGCAACGTTCCACCCAACCAGAGGCCAATGTGTTCCTTAATCTCTCAACACCACTTCCACCCCCAAGCTGGGCATTATTCCACAAGGAACTAGGGAAAATCAGACTCACGCACAGCTAGATCAAACACAAACAGTCAAGCCAACCTCTAGTTGGGTTTATCACACTATCCAACCAAACCAACACCAAGTTGGATTTATTAGGCTGCAGGCTTAAATTCCAAACAATGATGGATTTATCATGATTATTTATCCAAGCCAGCATACAGTTGGGTTTATCATACTATTCACAGTAAAGACAACATTCATAATGACCAACCAATACAACAAATGGGTTTATCATACTGTCCACATTCAAGCCATTACAATGTTGGGTTTATCAGGATCACTCGGCCAAGCCAGCATACAGTTGGTTTTATCCGATTTCCCAACAAAGGATTTCTCATAAGGCCAAGATGCACAACAAGACACAACCAAGAAAACCACCAGTTGGGTTTATCGGGATGCTCAGCCAAGCCAATGTACAATTGGGTTTATCTAACTAGTCACGGTCAAGCTAATATATCTCTGGGTTTATCAGGCTGCTAAGGCAGTGGACAGGAAGAACTGCTAAGCTAGTGATCTCATCCACGGAGTAGAGGACACCTTCAAAAGATATATTTGGCATGGGATCCATGTTTCCTACACACCCAACACAAGGAAGTGTACCCTTCTAAGCTCCACAGTCCCTCGAGCTACACCTTCCCTTCCAATGCTCTTCAGGATGTGCAGAGCAGATTCACCAGCCACTCTTATCTTATTGTGAGGTTCCACATTGGGTTTATCAAGCACATTCTACATCTCTTCCATTCCTAAGTCTTGCAAATAGTTCAGACCCAAACCAAGGTGCACAACACAAAAAAACACATGGAAACAAAGCAACACAGGTTCCACTCTATAACATTTAGAATATGTTTGCATACCATGTTGTAACACGGATAGAAACAGGGTTCACTTTCACACAAGAAAACACTGCGAAACAACACTTTCGCGACTCTAGAGAGAAAAACCAACCATTCAGGACAATGAACCACTGCACAACATCACTGGGGAGACCACGGAGGACAACGCTCTCCTCAATTTGAGTGAGATCCATGACCCACTTACTCGGCAATACCATGGGTTTCTCAACCAAGACTAGATGACCATCATGAACAACACAGAACAAGTCTCTGCAAGCAGGCTCCATGAACAACGCGAATGATCTAACGTTTAGCGTGACTCAGGGATGAGGGGAATGGGCACGCATTCCCATGATTGATTGCTTTAGAAGCAAGAATGTGGCTTTCTAGACTACATACTTGTAGGATTTCTTAGTCAAGCAATCAGACTGCCATGCCTTGCTCTGCCCAAGGCATTAACTGCCTCAACCAAATTTTGGAAGAAATCGATGACTGAGGAAAGAGGACAAAAATATAGTTGAGGGTTCATGGGTTTCCCCATGGACATTTGGTCACACCCTATTGGATCAGGTGGTTTGACTAACTCCTCACCCTATCCCTTGTGAAATCATGCCCCCATATCTTTCACGTTGTAGTACATAGCTAGCTCTGGTATTTTATTAATTGCATAATTACATGATATTCACAAATATATACTGTGTTTGACTTAGCACCATGAACCATAGGCATCAACCTTGATCACCTATACACAAAACACCAATCAATGGCAGCGCCTTGGCCTTGAGCTCCTTGCCACGATTCCATACAATATTTACATCATGTACGATCAAAATACCTTGCGGTCAAAATCGGGGTATTACACTTGTCTTATTTGTTTTTCTTGTAGATAACATATTCCTTACACATTCTATTTGATTTCAATATAACTTTCCTTAGTTTGAAGTTGATGCTATTATAGCATATGACTATTCATAGGATTTGTTGTAGCATGCACAGGAATTTAATTTCTCCTTCCAATATCAACCATGAACCATAGGCATCAACCTTGATCACCTATACACAAAACACTAATCAATGGCAGCGCCTTGGCCTTGAGCTCCTTGCCACGATTCCATACAATATTTACATCATGTACAATCAAAATACCTTGGGGTCAAAATCGGGGTATTACACTTGTCTTATTTGTTTTTCTTGTAGATAACATATTCCTTACACATTCTATTTGATTTCAATATAACTTTCCTTAGTTTGAAGTTGATGCTATCATAGCATATGACTATTCATAGGATTTGTTGTAGCATGCACAGGAATTCAATTTCTCCTTCCAATATCTCATGTAGAAATAACTTTTCAAATTATACAAAATGCTCTTCAAAATTGCACGTAATGTTGTTTAAGACTGTACATGATGTTCTAGTATTTTTGTGTTAGTTTTAATATTATTTTTGTTTTGTTTTATTCACAAATCACAGGATCTCCACGTTAAAAACTCGTTGATTTTATGATCTATATATATTTTAAATAAATCTTGATTCACTTTACAATGTAAATTATAGCTTATATGTACATATAATATATATATATATATACATTCTGTTAAAAAAGGTTTATTCATTTTGCAATGTATATAATAATGAGTGTACAATGTAAAACCTTAAATAATTTGTAGGTTGTAAATCTATGTAATTTATAATTTGTTTAAGAAAATTTGTATAATTAAATACTTTGTAAATATTCAAATTTGTATATTTTGTACTTAAATATTATATAATTGGAGAGTGTTTGTGATATAATTAATTTCCCACATTTGTTAATGTGTATTTAAATTCTTCTTTTTTGTAGTTTGCAATATATTGCATATCATTTAAGGTTTGTATTTTGTCATTTTGTTATGAATTGAGAGGAATTGATTCTAAGCACAGTTACACTTAGCTATTGTATTTAAGTATGTTGTCAACATTGGCTAGACTAGGCTAGATTGTAGCTCTAGATCCTGCACATATAGTGCTATCACCTCAAATCTTACAAGCCTTGGGTTGACGATTTCGTGTCAAATAAACAACATATATTTTTACCAACATTATTCCCTGCCTAAATGGCATGTCAAGAAGAGAACATGTCAAGTGCAAGTGACGATTGAATTTTATGGAATAAATGCCCTTTAGACCTAGCTACTAAGCCTAAGGAATTCCATTTTATGTAGTGTAGCTCACAACCTAAAGTCATGTTTCTCAAATTATCATGTCCCCATTCCAATAGGTCTACTAGTTGACAATGTTTCACCCACCTACTTGTTCCCTAGGTTGGGGAGGAGGCATTAAATATTTCAATAAGGGAGCTATGGGACCCAAGAGAACCTTAGTTTATCATTTACACATTAAATTTGGTCATACAAATAATAAATATGGAGAAAATAAAGTGGCATTGCTTCATAAGGACATTTGGAGGTCCATGGGGGCCTTGGGTGGCTAGATGCTTCCTTACACATGTCATGACTTAACCCCAAATTCAAAATTATGAGTGATGGAATGTTCTTGGAAGGTGAAGAGGAATCAAATGAAATATCATGAGACCAAGGATTCGAATGGATTAGTATGAGTAACTCCCCATAGAAGAGGAAGAGTCTAGGAAGAAACTAGGTGCCATGTGGAGCTAGATTCTTTGCGCTTTATGACAACAGTGATGGAAGATTTTATGATAATTCAGACCTGATTGTAGACATGATTGCTGAAATATGACAAATCTAACATGAAAGGGCTAAAAATAGCCATGGAGAGGTCAAATTTGGGAGTTAGAGGCAACCATTCGAATTTGGTGGAAGATGAAGGGTTGTGGAGAAGGCCAAGTGGCATGGAGATTACTAAACATCAAGGATGAGGTGGAGAAAGCCTATGGGAATGAATTCGACCTCAGAGGGCCTTAGAAGAGTTATAAAAATATGTCATGAGGAATGTAAATGGATTTTGATCATTTGTGAATTTTCTTTGTCATTTGGAGGGCAATTGCTTGTCCTTCATTAAAGGAAATTTCAACTCAAAATGGACCTCCTAAGAAAAATAATAAAATAATATTTATTAATTTTGGAAGAAGAAAAGAAAAAAACTACTTCCTTGTTCATATTTTTGACATATATCCCAATGATTCTACTCAAATTTCGATTGGAAGAGATCCCTGGATGCAAAATTAAATTCTACATCCAACGAGTACCCACTCGGCATACTTTTGACGGACCTTGCTACCCCAAAACCAAGAAATACCTGAAAACGTGAACATTTTTAGGTATTTCTTGGTTTTGGGGTAGTAGGGTCCGTAAAAAGTATGCCAAGTGGGTACTCGTTGGACGCGGAATTTAACTTCGCATCCAGGGAGCTCTCCCGATTGAAATTTAAGTAAAAACACAGGGAGATATGTCGAAAATAAGAACAAAAAAAGTAGTTTTTTTATGACACCTATCCCCAAATTTATATTAAATTTTTTTTTAAGACCTATACTATATTTCAAATTTAAATAAATTTCATTGTCTAACACATGATGACATGGAATTTGAATTAGTGTTAAAAGGCCCATTTTGAGTTGACATTTCCTCTAATGTGCATGGTGAGTGCATACTTACCCCGCTGGTGAGCCAATTTCAAGAGAGTGAGATTCTCATCCAAGTTGTACATGAGAGAGGCCATTCATACCTCTCATTTGGATCTTCAGAGAGTGTTTTATTGCATATAGGAGGCTGCTTCTATTCGTGATCCATATTTCCTCCCATTTTCTCACTTTCTACTTCTAGATTTCCAAGTTTTTCCATGATGGCTCACTTGTGTGAATGGTGGTTTCCCCATTGAGTTTAGTTGATTCCCAAGCATGGGTGAATGATTAATGGATCTTTAATATGTCTCTCATATCCTCTATAAGTCAAAATCAGAAGAAATACATGTGTAAATGTCCACATTTCCAAGCTTTAATGTGACTAGTTTCCATGTGATGATTTTCCCTTTCAATGGAGATTGTGTATCTGATGTATATTGTGACTTGGATCAATTTTATGTGATTTTAGTGAGATATTTAAATGATTTCAATTTTATATCACTGAAATTGTGCATTTGTATATGAAGATTTAAAACACGGTTGCAGAACTATTAACCAAACCAAATGAAAATAAATGAAGTCTAATTACATTCCTCATACTATTTTCTTAAATTTTGTAGGTTCGAATAGGATTTGGAGAGCCATTTCTGCCCATACCCTAGGGGGAATTGCATCAAAAATTGCTAGTAATTTTTCCCTTTTTTCCATCATGCCCAATTCGAGTTGTGGATGTCTATGACATGTTGTAAAAATATATGAGAGACACTTTAATATTCCTAATACTCCCCACATAATTCCCTACCAAATTTGATACCCTCTTGAGTCATTTGAATCCTCCTTGGTCAAAAGTAGTCAAGATAATTTTTCCAAAATTCTTCCTTTATTGGAAAATTTTGAATTGGGACATTAAAAGTGGCATCAGAGCCTAATATTGGCACCTGATAGAGATATATATTCATGTTTCTTGAATCTGGCCTTCCTTCATTAGAAACTGAGAGTGGAGATCTTAATAGTGAAAGGGAATAAAGTGGAGAAGTGAGTTCTTTTTACAAGAAGATTAATGCAAAACTAGAACTGGGAAATATGGATAAAAAAGAAAACCATGAAGACCCTAAAACATTCATTAAGGAATCTATGGAAGGCATGTCCAAAACTTTTATGCAAGGGTTACAATTGTTTTCTAGCCAACTTATGGGCAAGTCCACATTTGGGAGTGGTAGTAGTTCACCCCATGAAGAGAGGAAGACCCATGGGGAAGCAATTTTTTTGAAGACTGGACCTCTTAAAAAAACACATGAGTTCATAAATCAGAATGGACCTGCAATACCTAAGTTGTTAGAGTCCAAAGAAGTTCCTTACACCACCTATGATGTTAAAGAAGCAGCAAATTAGTGCCATCAATTAGGTGATGAGTGTAGGAAAGTCCTCCCTTTTGATCAGTACATTAGAGCTTCTATTCAATTCAAGAAAGGATGAAATGGGAATAGTTCATATCCTATCAATCAAGAATTAAAATACACTATTTGAAAAGTAACCATTCCTTCCTTCGATGGTTCTTCACAAATGTCTGCTAGTGCTTGGTTGCAAAAATTAAGTGTATATTTTTAGTTAAATCCTATAGTTGAAGTAGATGCATTTAAGATGACCATTCTTGATCTTGAAGGGGAATCTAGTGATTGGTGGTTCCATGGTCTTAGAACCTTGTGACATGATCATATTTTTTCTTATGAGGGTTTCTCCAATGCATTGATGAAAATATTTGAGAGGAAATACCTGAACTTCCTTTCAAAGAACTAGCGCAATTGAAGCAAGTAGGAACTTCTGAAGCATATATGTTAGAATTTGAAAAGCTTTCAGTAATGGTTTTTATGTATATGTGGCTAGGGTAGTTTTATTTTTTACTCAAGGATTGACAGAACCTTTGATAGGGCTAGTGAAATCCCACAATCTAGCCACATTGAAGGATGCCATGAATTTGACAAGGGATTTGCAGAATCTGTTGCCAAGAACCAAATATCCTCATAATACAACTTTCCTTTCCAAGTTCAAGGAAGGTAATAAACCATGGTAAAATGACTCATATAGCAAACAAAATAAAGGAGGAAAAAGAAAATAAGAGCTTAGAAGAAAGAATCTATGTTTTACATGCCAACAACCTTGGGTCCCGGGACATAGATGTGCCAAGGGGAAGGCACACTATATTGAATTTTTTTCTGAATATGATGAAGAGGAGGAGGAGGAAGAGGCACCACTTACATCATGAGAAGAATGGTATCAAACAGAAGAAGAAGAACAACCCACTCCTGATATAGGAAAAATTGCAGCACTTTTGGGTGTACCTCGATTCCACACCTTGAGGCTAAAGGGAAGCACACAAGGCCAAAAGGTCACAATTATAGTGGATGGTGGTGTGAGTATTATTAATCCTCCCTTTTCCAATCTGGTCATATGTCTAAATCAGGAGTCATGTCTAAATTGGGAGTCCATCTAGTCTATTTTTAGTCATTAGCACCATTGGGTCCACTTGGCCTAATTGGGGCACATATTTCAGTTACTAAAGTGTGGGGAACACTAATTGAGGCTTACTGCCACTGATTGCACTTGATTGCATCAGTTTAGGAGCCTCCTAGACCAATCCCTACAATTTAGGAGCCACTGGGAGTGTCAAAACCAACCAAGGTCAATTCAGTTCAGTTGATGACTAGTCAAGCTAAGTTAGGAGTCAGTTACATTCAGTTCTAGTCCTCTACATTCAGTTAGCACTAGGTTTACATGACTACACTCAGGAGGGGCACATTTCTCACCTAGCACAATCATTTATCCTTAGTTAACACTGAATGTAACACTTGAGTTTTGTTTTAGAAAACTCTGGTTATGGTTTAGACAAGGTCAGTTAACTATTGAGTCCTCTGATAGTGATTTAGACAAGGTATTAGTTACCTATATTCAAGTAGAGTCTATCAATTTGAATTTCCTCATGTGGATTCAAATTTCATGTCGCTATTAAATCCATTGTACTTCATTGTAATTATTATCTGATTACTTGTTTTATTAATGAAAGCATTCACAACTGTAGGCCATTTTGGCACTGTTTCATTCTTCAATTGCTGAGTAAATTGTGTGATCTATTTTGTGAGTTGTGTGTTTGTCAACATATCTATGTGCTCAATTTAATAATGGTATCAGAGCCTCAACAGACAAGACACCTGTCCTCCTCAGATCTCCAGCTAGATCATTTTTTTTTAGCAAATTGCTCCTTCCAGTACTGCACTAGAAGCGGAGAATTTACCACTTAATATCCCAAATTAGGAAATTGTTGATCAAGCTTGCTTGATCAACTATGATGGGTGTGAAGGAAATTCCAAAAGTGTAGACTGTTGACCTTACTTTGTATGTTTGATTGTGTGACGGGTTATCATCTTTTCTTATAGCATTCACTACGAGCAGCCCTTTCTTCTCACTGCATTCACTACAGTAGATCGGTCCTTCTTACTGCATTCGAAATGGCTCATCCAGTAGAGCCTCTCACTCCCTTCAACTATCACTAGTGGAAGGAAGACATGGTGGTAATGCTCCGCACCAAGCAACTCTTCAGACTCACAGAAGAAACAGAAGCGGTGCCAGCTTTAGATAATGACAAAGAAAAGTACTTAAACAGGCTTGATGAAGACCATGGACACTTGCTCTCCTCAGTCTCTAGAGATCTTCGATTACACATCCAAGGATTGAAGACTCCCAAGGAGGTTTGGTACAAGCTTGCCTCCTTATTTGATAAAAAGGATGAGATGAGGATCCATTAGCTAGAAAATGATCTGATCACTCTTAATCCATCCAACTTCGAATCACTGAATGAATTCTTCACAAAGTTCAATAACTTGATATATCATTTGAAGCAATGAAAAGTGGAAAAGGATGAAGATCAGCTCATCCTTGCCATTCTCATAAAGCTCAATGCAGACTACTTGGTCTTTGTATCCACCTTCCAAATAGTAAGGCTCACTACTCCAAATTGGAAGATGCCCACTCTTAATGACTTCATCCAATCTCTTATTTCTAAGAATGATAAATTGATACAAATGGGGATCATTCAATCTTCCAAAGATCTAGCTCTGGTTGCAAGAGGAGATAAGGTAGCGAATGACAAAGGGAAGTAAAGAGATGAGTCTCCTATGAAGAAAGAGCAGTCAAAAGAGTCTTCAGGTTCAAAGAGAAGAAAGAAGAATGGCAAAGGCAAGGTCCTCTGCTCTTACTATGGAAGGGGATTTCATTCAGAAAGCTCCTATATGAGAAGACAACTTGATGAAATGGCTCTTCTTTTGAAGAAACATAACATTTATGTACCTGCTGGTGCAAGGAAGGATGACTCTGAAGAAGAAGAAGATGAAGAATACCAAAGGAAAGGTCGTGCACTGAAGGCTTGCTGCACATCAGCACATGTCTTCCTCATTGATTCTGGAGCTTCCAACCATATGGCTACATCTAGATAATCATTCTCTTCTTTTCAGTCCTTTGATGGTCCTAGTATTCAGATGAGCAATAAAATTAAATTCAAAACAAAAGGGAAGGGCTCTGTCAATATTGAACATGGAAAGTTCAAAGATGTGCTATTTGTTCCCTCCCTAGCTTCAAAACTGTTATCTGTCTATTAGATGACCCATACTGGATCTCCAAAGCGAGTGATATTTGGTCCTGACTTAGTGGAGATCATAGATATCTCTACTGGGAGCATCATAGCAAAGGGTACTGCAAATCATGCTTCAAAAGCATATGAGTTCTCACATTTCATGTCTCCTTCAGAACCAGTGCACTCTCAGCAACCACTTGCAAGGGAAGGTAAAATATTTACATCTACTTCTTTTACAGCTTCTACTAGTATTGAAGATCCATCTTTATTAGTTTATGAGATTGAGATTCAGGGTGACTCAAATCTAGATTCAATCCCTACTTCCAAACCGGAAGCTAGGAAGATGACTAGAAGCTCACCTGACACTCAGAAAGGAAATACCCTTGCGCTATGCCATTAATCTTACCTCCTTCAGAGAGATGCAATAGACTCCTTGTAAGATGTTGTATGGAAAGGGCTCAGTCTCGCTATATTCAGAAGAATGGATATGATTATACACCTCTTCATTCAGCAAGAGACAAGGTTACATTCCTCCTTCCTTCCATCATCATTTTTGGAGAAGAAGGATAAGTCTACATGCCAGGCCCTAGAATACCTGTGCACAGTACACCATGCATGCTGCTTCACTACCTCACAGAGATGAAGATTGTAGAAACATATTTTCAAGTTTTTCAAACTTGAGACCTGATTCTACCTGCTTAGATAGAGGGGGGGATTTTTTCCCATGTGTTTTTTGCCCCAGCTCCTTGTATTAAGCAGTTACTTTATTTTACTTGATGTAATGGGTGACCTATGGTCTTGTTGAGGCCTAGAAAATTGCAGGCAACAACAGCAAAGGATTCTCCCCAGTCAGCGTTCCCAACTAGCCCATGACTGTTCGGTATGGGGAATGCGTCCGGTTTGCGGTCCGACTACCGTAGGTCAAATAACAAAAATAAAGGGTTTTACCAGTTGCAGCCCAGTCCACCGTGTATATTTTTGTGTTTTTAACTTTAAGTATGATATGCAAGTGCCTATCTAACATGCAGATTGATAAATAATACGAGGAGCAGTCACAATGTCATGCGCAGGTTCTTGCCTCCCATATTAAACTCTCTCGCATCTAAATCACACACAACAGAAAACAAACTAACTAAGTTGTCCCTAGGGAGTGATATTATCATTTAATGAGTAATGTATTACTATACATGTATTAAGATAAATCACAGGTAGTTGTTCTTTGAATCAAAAAACATAAACATAAATAAAGATGTGCACAACAAGATAGGGCATTGTTTGTTAAGACATTCATTACTCACAGTGGAAATCACCATAAAATAAACCAGAGACCATTCATACAAGAAAATAGGTTCATAAAGTTATAATGATCTCACAGTTAATGAAATACAGCTGAAAACGAAATGGTTCCCCTTCAGCATCATTCATTGCACAACATTTGAACATTCCACCCAAAAATTTCTCCAACAGGCAAAATTAAAATTATATTATTGCAAAACGAAATTGTTCCTCTCATAACAAGTTTTTCACAAGTCTCACTGGGAAAAATCCCCCTTTTCCTCTCTAACTCTCCTCTATTTATACAAAGGCAAAGCCTTTGGGTCACCCCCAATGTTTCCTCTTACGGTTTTGTCATTTTGTGAATGTTCATGATTTCTCTAAACGTTACATTCCAGTTTTAAACAATTTTTATGAAATGGGCCAGCTAGGTAGCTAACAAAATTCCTCATGTCTGAGCCTATGCTCTTAATGATTTAGCTCTATCATTCATTAGTATTTTTTGGATCTCTCTGGCCCCAGCCTTTATTCCTCATTTTCTCCCCGAGCGGCGTCCCTATTTCTTTATGTTTAACTTCTTCTTTCAAGGATGCTTATCTTCAGCTTTAATTTTTAGGCATATGTTCTTTGCATCAATATTCCTATCCTGCACATGTCAAGTCATTAGCGTTTAACAAGGTAATATAAAATAAATCAATCAAGCGTTCTATGCATGAGCTATAAATAGTATTAATGCATGAAATTTAAGAATGCCATAGGAAAAGAAATATCGTAAGTCGATGCTTAAACCCCTATTCAAACTTTAAACACGTGCCTGATAAAAGACCCTTCCTCCCAATCCAAACTCCATTTGTACTAAAATGAAATCCTCTGCTGAGAGGAACGACAAGGACAAAGAAAATGCCATTTTTTTAAACACTGAACCCTGAACCGCGTTTTCTCATAGAACAATGTAAAACAAACCCAAAAAGCGGGAAAGATCCCAACATCAACACTAAGCGTTAGACAGATAAACTCTACATCGGCGAAAAGAAAAACAAGGAAAGGGTGATTAGCCTGCTATTGGGCCACAACGGCGGGCGATGCACCTACTAAGGGTTTGCACTAAAAGAAAGAAATCGTCGAAAAATAGAGCAACCGTGTCAGATGATTAGTCCGCTCCGGAGCCGCAACGGCGGGAGCTGTGAAACCAAAGGTTTCATATATTAGTAAAAAAGAAGAACAAAAAGAAACAATGCTTAAGCAGAACATTAGCGAAGAATCAAGCATTGGCAAATGGGAAAACTATCACACGGAATTTTAGGCTGCTACAAAGCCACAATGGCAGAGTGCAAATACACTAAGGCTTTCGCAAAACAAAACCAACGGCGATCAGAAAATATCAACACCTTTGTTGTGGTGTTCATAATTTCTCATCCGAAACGGCAAGTATATAAAGCACTAGTGCTCCGATGGTTATCAAACAAAATGTCGACAGTAAAATATCAACAAGAGTGCATTGGCGGAAGATAGAGCTTTGGATCGGGTCGTCATTCTACTGCACCTCCGCAACGGCGGATGCATAGTTGACTATGGTTCTGATTCATAGCTTCAACAAATTCCAATAGCGAGACAAGAAATCACTGTAAGTCATATTCTAAACCAAAGGAAGCATCAGCATAAATATATCCATTCAACAATCATCCTAAATCAATCGCAATTTAAGTAAAAACAAGAAATCCCAACAAAACTAAGCAAGACAAATTTAAAAGGAGGGTCCCAAATTTTTTAGAAATTTGGGAAAACATTGCAACTGCAACAAATGGCGACTACCTGGTGAACCTCAGATCTCTGAATCAACTCTTCCCTAAGTAACAGATTGTTTAGCAATTAAACCAATATGTTGAATTTTTCTAGATGTCAGTATTCCTTCAATGGCAAGCCTATGTATTTTAATCATTGATGATAGTCCAATTTTTAGCAAATGGAAACCCCAAAATCTCAAAGTCAAGATAACTCTTTCAAGGCCAAGTAGACGAGTTTCTTTTACCTCCGTCTTTGGGTGGCTTCCATCTTGGATACCACTGGATTGTAACATATGGTAAACAGAAATATTCATTTGTTCCTCATTCCCATGCCATTTCGCACTTTTGTGCCTTTTGAACCTTTTGTTCTTTTGAGTCCTCCTTATGCATTTCCTTCTGAATTTTATTTAGGCTCCTCTATCCATAGTGTCCTTTTGCGTGAGAGATATATTTAATTTTCAGCTCACGGACAGAGAAGAAATTTTGGCAAATTTGTATTCATATGATTCGGTACTTTGCTTTGATAGGTATTGCTTCTTTTAGGAGTTTTGACTCTTATCATCCTTTAGGCTTTCAAATCTTGGCATGGGATCATTTATATATAATATACTATTTACCTTGCTTCCTTTCCGTGGGTCTTTTGTTGTCACCCCCTAGGACATTTTAGATGTGAAATGGATGGAGCATTGAAATGGTATTCCAGACCTTTTGATCCTGAGTTATTTTCAGGGATTAAGCAGGACTTCAATGAGTTCATAGCCATTTAGGAAAACTACTTACTATAAGAAATTCCATCAGCCCAACCAGAATACATAGTCTTATACCAAATATTTCAGTTAATTGAGAGCCCTGATGCTTTCCATGCAACCAAAAGTTAGCCTCTTTTATTTGCATAAAAGGGGAAAAACTACACCAAACGAAACATGACATAAAGCAAAACAAAAAAAAACCAAATCAATTTATTTATGTACAAAATAAGAAACAACAAATCAAGAAAAATAAGGTTTGAGAACTAAACCATTAACAGGTAAGTTCTCTTCCCACCCCTGCAGATCTTGCAATTTATAGGTTGAGGGGCCAAGCTTTGCTGCAATCTGAAAAGGGCCTACCCATAACTATTGAAACTTCGTGTGCTTTCCCTTTTCATCATGCAGGTGATCCCATTTAAGAACCAAGTCTCCCACTTCAAATTCCTTTGTTCCAACTTTATGCTTATCAAACCACCTTTTCACTACTTCCTGTTGTTGCTTCAAATGTTCCTTGGCCTTGGAACTGGCCTTGGATCTGGACTCTTCTACCTTCAAAAGATTATAGATTCTAAGTTGCAGGATTTCATTGTCTATGCCTCTAGACTCTTGGGCTATTATGGAAGATGGTAGCATAATGTTTGGAGGAAGTATAGCCTCTTTTACATAAACAAGGGTATATGGTGACACACCTAGGGAATTCTTGGGTGTAACCCTATCAGCCCAAAGAGCGTTTGGTAATGTTGAATTCCAACTCCTCTGATTTTCTATGACAGTCTTTTTTAAAATCTTAATCAAATTCTTGTTTGTAGATTCTGCCAATCCATTTCCTTGTGGGTAGTAGTTGGCAGAATAATGCAACTTAATTCCCTTTTCATGAGCTAATGCAGTTAATTTAATGGAAGAAAAGTAAGTATCATTATCAAAAACTAGGGAAACTGGAACCCCAAACCTGGTCATGATATGATCCTGCAAGAAATCCATGACAACATCTTCATTGACTTTTCGTAGTGGAATGGCCTCGACTCATCTAGTGAAATAGTCTGTTGCCGTTAAAATATATTTGTGCTATAAGGAAGAATTTGGTTTTATTTCTCCAATGACGTCAATTGCCCATTGCTCAAATGGTTCCATTATCATAACTAGTTTCAGTGGTCCTGCTGCTTTGGCTTGTCTCCCTCCACACCTCTGACAGATATCACACTTTCTCACATGGGCATGAGCATCTTTGAACAACATGGGCCAATAGTACCCAGCCCTGAGAATTTTGTGGGCTATCGTATCTCCAGAGAAATGTCCTCCAGCAAGTCCATCATGTAACTCAGTTATAACCCTTTTTGCATCTTCATTTTCTAAACATCTAAGAAGGACTCCATCATAATTCTTCCTAAATAAAACTCCATCAACAATCTGATAAGCAGTTGATATAAGGCGCAACACTCTTCGTGGCTTGGAATTCCAATGTTCTGGCAACACGCCTTCCTAAAGGTAATGAACAAGGTCTCGGTACCAGAAATCTGGAGCTGTAAAAAGAGGACATACGTTCGTCATATGTAATTCAAATTCATTTTCCCAATCGCTTTCTTCATTGTTATTGCCTTCAACCATTAGTTTGCACAATCCCTACCCTCTAATTATGGAGGTTGGCTTGAATTCTAGGTCATACTCTTGTAAAGTTGTTACCCAATTTCCTCTTCTTTCTCCTAATTCTTTTTGCACGAAAAGAGACCTCACCGTTGGGTGTGGGACTATTACCTTTGTTCGGTTCTTGAGGATGTATGGCCGGAATTGTTTTACCGCTTTAAAGACTGCATAAGCTTGCTTATCCAAATCTAGGTAATTCAATTCAGCACCCTGCAGACCAGTGCTCATAAACGATATGGGGAATTCATCTCCCCCATCTTCCTTCTGAGTAAGCACCACTGCCAATGAATCATCAAACGCGAAAGTGTACAAAATAAAATCTTTATCAAAATCTGGGATTTTAAGAGATGGTGCGTGAGCAATAGCTATTTTTATTTTGCTGAATGCATTCTTTTCTATGTCAGTCCACTTGAATTGTACACTTTGCTTCACCATTTGCTACAGAGGTTTAACGATTTGAGCAAAATCAGGCACAAACCTTCGCACAAAATTTATTGTTCTTATGAATGATTGCATACCTTTCTTATTATGGGGTAAAGGGATCTGTTCAATTGCTTTAATCCTTTCTGGGTCTATGGAGATACCCTTCTTAGATACCACGTGACCCAGTAGCTTTCCTTCTGTAATGGCAGACACACACTTCTTGGGGTTTAGCGAGGTGAGCAAGATACCATATTTTTGGTAACGCTCGAAAATCTTCTTTAAATGAAATGCATGTTCTTCTCTTTTCTTTGAAAATATTGTGATGTCATCAATGTATAAGACAACACTACGGCCAATCAGACCGCGGAAAGCTATATCCATATCCCTTTGGAAAGTAGCTCCAGCATTTATGAGTCCAAAAGGAATCCTTCTGTAAGCAAAAGTCCCCCATCTTGTTTTGAATGTAGTTTTGAGTCTGTCTTCTTCAGCTACTAACACATGATTGTAACTAGAGAATCCATCTAATAAAGAAAATAATTCAGAACCTAAAACCATTTGCAATATATGTTCCATGGGTGGAACTGGATAATTGTCTTTATCTGAAGCGAGATTTAAGTTTCTAAAATACACACATAGTCTAATTTCTCCAGATTTCTTCCTTACTGGTACTATATTTGAAACCCATTCTGAATGTCTAACTTTGAATATGATTTTGGCATCCAGTAATTTCTTTACTTCATTCTGAATTAAAGGCTCAAGTTTGGGATGCATTTTCCTTAAGGGCTGCTGATAAGACTTGACCCCAATCTTAATGGGGATGACATGCTAAATAATCTTGGTGTCATAGGTTTTCAAATCTTCGTATGTCCAGGAAAACACATCTTTGTATTGTTTGAACAAACTGATGAGCTTATTTATTTCACCAGGGGAACAACACTTTCCCAAATTCACACATTTGGGCTCAATTTCAGTCCCTAAGTTTATCAGCTCGAATTGTAAAGATGATATGTGAGTCTTCATGTTTGCTGGTCTTCTGAATTTTTCCTTTAGATCAAACATTCGTTCTAAATTCCTGACTCCTTTACGAATGAAATTGTCAAATTTTAGCTCATCCTGATGTTCTTCATCATCAATAATTGCCCCTTTGAAAGTATCATCATTTTTCAAGCATTCAAGGATCTGTTGATCATCATCAAAAACTCATAAATTTGTAATCATGTCTGGAACCGAAGGCCTGAAAAGTAATTTAATAGAACACCTATTATTAGAGGGTACAAGCCTTGCAGCTGAGGTGGCTAACAAGTCAGCTACGACATTTCTTAGTCTAGGAATTGACACAATATTAAATGCACAAAAACTTTTAAGCAAATTCCATACTTCACTTTGGTAAGATTTTAAATGAGGTGAAATGCAATGTATCTGATTTCGAATCTGTTTCACAATTATTTCAAAATCTCCATATACTTTCAGATTTTCCACTTTAAATTCAATTACTTTCCTTAGTCCCTGAACCAATGCTTCATATTCGATTGTGTTGTTGGTATATTCAAACTCTAATCTACAAAAAAGGGAGTGTTTATTATTCTTTGGATCAATCAGGACACAACCAGCTCCTAATCCTTCCAATGTCTTAGACCCATCAAAAAAAGTGTCCAAAAACTATCTACTTTTACCGTATCTGAATCAGAATCTACATCTAAAGCTAAGTCTACTATTTTACAATCAACTTCATTAGCCTGCGAAAACTAAAGGAGATCAGGATGGGTGTCTAATGTAATGTTGGCTTCTTCTGGTTGGTAATTTCTTGGTTCCAGCTCAATAAAGTAGTTCCCCAAAATAGAATTCATGGGTTCATTCTTACCTTCTAGCTGCGTGACATTGTGTTTCATGTGGGGCTCTCTTATAACTTTAATTTGATTTGGGCTTCCTTTATAAGGTAACCACATATGTGACCAGTCTGAAGAAAAATATCCATTCATCTTTGTTGACCAATCTCTACTCAAAACAAGTCCATAAGCCTCAGGTATGTCTTCTACTACAATATCAATGAATTGACATACCTTATCATTTGAATATAAGCGAATGAGAACATCCTCTATTTCCCCAACTACTTTCACATTGGTCCTATCTAGCTGAGTAACCTTCTAGGTAGATGGTTTGGGTTGTCCATTTATCCTCCTACATACTGAGAGTGGCATAACATTTACTGATGCCCCTGAGTCTATTAGACAGTTGTGCACGTTATGATTGAAAATTTCAAAAGTGAGGAGAAAAGGTGGAGTTTTATACTAGGACTTACCCCCCACACTTACTTCCCCAATTTCTTCTTCTACAGGTTGGGTATTAACAGGAAGTTTCTCTTTAGGCGTTTCTAGTGCTTTTAACAATTTTTGTTTCTGCTGTGGCACATTGCACATTTCAAATAGTGAAATGTTTGCTTTCACCCTTTTGATATCTTCTACAATTTCATACTCCATCCTGTGTTCTGTGAGATTCGTCTTTTCATTATTTATCTTCTCTTCAATGGGATTAGTTGGCATGATGATATGATTTGGATTTTTATTGGTAATGAGGAACTCGGGAATCTATCTACTGTGGTATTTTCCCAAAATTTCTTTACATTCTTTTGAAGTCTCTTAATCTTCGAAAGTATAAAACTGTTTTCTTTAATCAACCCTTGGCTTCTTGTTGTCACATTCGTTTCCAAGATATCTTCATGTCTTGGATCCTTTTCCTCTTTGGTATCAAACAATGAGACACGGTCCCATAAAACCATGGCATCGTCCTCTTGTTTTTCTATTGATTTATTGTTATCTTTTCCCTCCTCATCATCAACCTCTTTTAACTTGGAATCCAACAGCTAGTTCATTACTAATGTCATTGAATTTATCCATTGAGGACAACTTTTTCCAGAATGGGGTTGTTGGTGGAAAGTGCAAAAGTTATCCATTCCTACCTCTGTTAAGTTCATCGATGTCAGACTGTGTGGAGGGGGTTTGGATTGATTCTTATCCTTTTTTTTCTTGTAATAAGGCTTATAGAACTTCTGGGCTTCCTTTTCCTTTTCCAATTCTATTATTCTTTTAGATAGATTTTGCATCATCTTTTTTGTTCCTTCAAAATCATGTAATTGTTCCTCTTTAGGCTTAGTGAATAACAAAGCTTTCTTCCCAACATTTTTCTCTCCTGACGTCTCAGGATAATCATCGATGCTTTCCTTTTCATCCTCTACTCTCTCCGCTTCTTGATAAGTCTCTGCTAGCGTAGGTTTGGCTTTCATTTTGGAAAAGATGGAAAAATCAAGCCCTAGAGCTGAAGTATAATACTCAATCAGAACTTTATCCGAGGGCTTATCAATTTAAGAAAAATTCTTAAGATAAGCTGCAAATCTTTGGGTAAAACTATGCACATTTTCTTTTCTTTATTTCTTTAAAGCGCACAGTCCTTTCATGAGAGCCACATGAGTTTTTTGGGTTGCATATTTGCTTCTAAATATCCTTTCAAAAGTATCCCAATATGGGATTGAGTTTGCAGGAAAACCAAAATACCATGAGGCTGCTGCTCCTTTAAGGGTATGCGGAAAAAGTCTACAGAATACATCTTCGTGTTCTCCATATTTTAGTCCTTCTATGGCCAAGTAGAAACTTTGCAAATGGTCATCTACTAAAATATTCTCATTTGGGTCAAACTTGGGCAGCATCTTCTCAAAAGCTTGAGGTAAGTCATGCAACAGAGGTGCTAATTTTAGAGGTGATCTGGCTTTCCAAGCGGGTGGTGGATTTGGTGGGTTAGGTGGATGATTTGCATTTACACCTGCCATGAGTCTAGGTGGAGAATGAGGTGGAGAATGAGTAGGGGTATGGACAGGTGAATTGTTAGGTGTATCTGGGCCTACTTGATTCAAAGGCTGAACCACTTCTTGTAAGGTTGTTTCCACCAATTCTTCCCAATCTCCAACTAACACAGAGTCTTCCAATACAGGACAGTCTTTCTTCTTGTATTCTCTTCAGGGTAAATCAGGGATAGTGGGTAATCCTCCAATACTCTTCACATATGCTCTAGTGTGTCTTCTCAGATCATTAACTACTTCATTGTTCACAGAAAACAAATGTTCTCTATTCTCTTCAGGATTTGGATTAGGAAATAAACCGCTTTCAAAACTATCACTGGTGGAGTAATTTCAAGGATGTTGATGTATTTCTAACTTCGGAATGTATTCATCTATGTATCTTATCTATTGTAACCTGATGTTTATTCCGGGATGTATCTATAATGTAATTGAGTCATGTTTTCATGCCTCGATGTTCCGATCGGGAGAATAAATAATGTAAACAAGTCATGTCAAGTCATAGTGGGCAACCCTCCGATTGTTTAAGGGTTAAAGTCCCCATGGTTCCATGGAACTAGGGTTATTAGAATATCCTAGTAGAGGTTGGCCCTGGTAGGTTTTTAGTCATGTCGAGATTAGTATAAATAGAGAGTTGGACTCTCTATTTAGCACACAAATCATACACACTCAGGTGTAGCGCATAGTTGATGAAGAGAAAGACACTGGGGCTAGAGGAAAGGGCTTGCTGTTGTCAGGAGATTGTCTTACTATTTTTGGGTTTCACTTTGGTGTGATTCTATCTCAGAGGAAGTTGTGGGGTTTTCTCCATTTATGGTTTCCATGAGGAAAAATACTGTGTTCATTGTCTCTTGTGTTTAATTGTTGTGCTTGCTATTCTCTCAGTTAAAGATCCTAATGATATGCTAGCTAAATGTTGAAAAACTAACATGGAATCAAAGCTAACCTGAGAAAAAGACACTGTGCAACTGCGGGAACTAGGGCTTCGTAGTTTGTGGATCTTCCTCCACAGATTTTCAGCAAAAGTAAGGTGGAATAACTCTCCTCCTTGGGGCTCATCTTTCTATCAAAGCAGAATCCAATTCTGAGGTTTTTCAATTTTGGACCTGTCACTAGTGTCGAAAATTAGGGATTTTCATAGAAGAGGAATTTTTTAGTGAGCCTAGGCCTAGATTGATCTCCTCCCCAAAATCGAAGTTAGGGACAAATTTCAAGGCATTTGGGTGCACAGAACTCCGGAAAAGCAAAACCCTAATTTGCTCCTGAACCAGCTCTGCAGGATTTTAGCTCAAGTTTCAGATCCGACATCTTGACTCTAGTAAGATCTAGAATATTTTGTATTTCCATTTGAGGTTCTCTGTTAAGATGTCTCATCATACCAATATTGATGAAAAGCTTGAGGGAGCTGATAAATTCCGAGCATGGAAGTATAGGATCTCCCTAGTCCTGGAAGAAAATGAGTTGGACTTTTATATCCAAGAGGAGGTTCCAGTTCCAGAGGGAGATGAGGAAAAGGACTTACATAAGAATAGAATGGTTATGGAAAAGAGGATAATTGCTGATTATATTAAGGATCACCTTATCCCACAGGTGTCCTCTCTCAAGACACCTAAAGCTATGTTTGATGCCCTAACCAAATTGTTTGAAGGAAAGAACATCAATCAGAAGATGACTCTAAGGAACCAGTTGAAGAATGTCAAGATCCAGAATGAGAAGACCATCCAGTCATACTTTACAAGGGTCTCCCAAATCAAAGAACAAATAGAAGTTGTAGATGAAGAAGTGGAGAATGCAGAGATTGTGATGACAACATTGAATGGCCTTCCTAGGTCATGGGATTCTTTCATCCAAGGAATTTGTGTTAGGAAGAAGTTGGTCAAGTTTAGTAGACTGTGGGAAGAATTTTCTCAAGAAGAAGCTTGGATAGCAGCTCGAGAAGAAAATATGGGAAATGAAGATCAAGCTCTCACAGTACACTCAAAGAGAGGAAGAAGGGAAAAGCATCATCACCAAGGTAAGCATTCTCACTAGAAAGGTTCATCTAAACTTAGATGTTATACATGTGATGAAATAGGGCACTTTGCTAGACAGTATCCTATGAATAAGAATGGCTCCAAGAAGAAGAATAACTCCAAAAGAAAACATCATTATCACACTGCTGAGGATGATGATCCTCCAAGAAAGAGAACAAAGCAAGAAAGTGAAGATGAATATGTTTTGATTTTCTCTCTCACGAGAACTGTCACACATGGGAGCAAGGATTGGCTTATTGACAGTGGGGCCTCCAAGCACATGACATGCTTCAAGGAATCCTTTGAGAATATATCTGAACATAACTCACCCCATAAGGTGAAGCTAGGAGATGACTACCAATATCCAATAAAAGGTAGTGGTGAATCCTCCTACAAGCTAGACTTTGGAAAGTCTATAAAAATGAAGGATGTCCTATTTGTACCAGGATTAAAGAAGAATCTTCTATCCATATCAGCACTAGATACAAAAGGCATGAGAGTTACATTCATAGATGGTCAATTCATTATGTGGCCAAGAGGAAAGACTATTGACAATGCAATAGTGATTGGAGAACAAGAAGGAGGTTTATACAAACTAAAGGGCCATTCAGAACAACCTATGGTCCATGACGAAGTAGAGCCAAATGAACTATGGCATAGAAGGTTTTCACATGTGCATTACAGAGCACTACCACTTGCAAGCAAAGCTGTTGAAGGTCTTCCATAAATCCAAGCAAAACATGAAGGATTCTGCAAAGGATGTGCGAAAGGAAAGAATACAAAGAAGACATTTCCAAGTAGCGAGAGAAAAGCAAAAGGAATCTTGGAAATCATCCACTCTGATGTATGCGGTCCAATGTCATCAAGTTCACTAAGCGGGTATGTATACTATGTTTCCTTTATTGATGACTTTTCTAGGAAGACATGGATTTACTTCATGAAGAACAAAGATGAAGTGTTCAGCAAGTTCAAGGAATTCAAAGCCTTGATTGAGAACCGCACAAAAAAGAAGATCAAGACCTTTCGATTAGATAATGGTGGAGAATTCACATCAAATCAAATCAAAGAGCTATGCAAAGAATCAGGGATTAAGAGGGAGTTGTCCACTCCTTACAATCCACAACAGAATGGGATTGCAAAAAGGAAGAATAGAACTATCATGGAAGCTACAAGAGCAATGCTTCATGATCAGGATCTTCCTATGCATCTATGGGTAGAAGCAGCCAGAACAAAAATGTATGTACAGAACCGTACTCCACACGGAGTACTCAAAAATAAGACTCCTGAAGAAATATTCTTCGGTAAGAGACCAGAAGTCAGCCATCTCAGAATATTCAGCTGTCCAGTGTACATACACATACCAAAAGAGAAGAGAACAAAACTAGATCCTTCAGGAAAGAAGGGTATATTTGTGGGATACTCTGAAAGCTCGAAGGCTTATAGAATATACTTCCCAGGATTCAAGAAGATCGACATCAGCAGGGATGTAACATTTGATGAAGACACATCCTACAAAAAATCCATAAAGAGACCTACTGAAGAACCTGAAGAATCCGAAGATCCTAGAATTCATGATACAACCATGAATGAAGAAATTCAAGAAGAAGATCGAGAATTTGAAGAACCACAAAGACTTGTAGATCCACCTCAAGAGAAGAATCCTCACAAGAGGAAAGCTACTTGGGTTCGAGAAATTATCCAAGGTGCGGAAAGATATGGGGCTCCAGAAGAAAATCACAGAGAAAGAAAGAGAACCAAATCTTGCTCCGAATATGTAGCCTTACTATGTGACTTTATCAAAGAATAAACTTCCAGTTATGAAGAGGCGGTAGAGCGGAAAGAATGGAAGGATGCAATGATCGAAGAATATCAATCAATCATGAAGAACGATGTTTGGGATGTTGTCCCAAGACCAGAAGGGAAGTTAGTTGTAACTTCCAAATGGATCTACAAGATCAAGCATGATGCAGACTGTAGCATAGAGAAATATAAGGCAAGGTTTGTGGCTCGTGGCTTCTCACAGAAGGAAGGAATAGATTATGAAAAAACCTTTGCTCCTGTAGCCAGATACACTTCCATCAGGTCAGTACTTGCTTTGGCTGCAGTAATGAAATGGAAGATACACAAAATGGATGTCAATACTGCTTTCTTGAATAGTGTAGTAGAAGAAGAAGTGTATGTTGAACAACCACTCTGTTTTGAGACACATGATAGAGAGTCTCATGTGTGCAGATTGAAGAAAGCCCTGTATGGTTTGAAACAGGCACCCAATACATGGTTCAATAGAATTGATAGCTTTCTATCTAGTATGGGCTTTATCAAGAGTAAAGCAGATTCCAACCTTTACTACAAGGTTGAAGATGGAAACCCAGTGATGCTTCTACTATTTGTAGATGATCTGTTTGTAACAGGTATGGATGGGTTGATTGCTAATATGAAGAGAAATCTTGCTGCCGAGTTTGAAATGAAGGACTTGGGTATGATGCATTACTTTCTAGGTATGGATGTGTGGTAGATGTTGGGAAATAGGGCAGACCCGGGTTTAATCCTTTTATTTCGCACCAACAAAAGACCCACAGTGTTGGCCCTTTCGGCAACAACCTGCGCGCAGGTTGCAGTCTCACCCGAAACAGCTATGGGGTGCCGCAGAATCAGGTTTCTGCAAGTAGAGAGGGATATTACTGTACCTTAGCCTTTAATAAACTTATTAATCAACAATTACATAGCTTTTTCATTCACTCATATACAACTTCGCAGATAGATAAACAACTGTGACTTGCTTAACCCACTACAGGGAATTCACAGCGAAGCTTGTTATTAGCAGTGATCTAAGTTATCAAATGTATACAGTTATTAATGCATAAAAGACAACAGAAAGAGAAACAACACAAGAAACCACAACACTGGATATAACGTGGTTCACCCCCAGTGTAGGGGTTACTTCCACAAACTGTGTTTTATTCAACTTGCTACAAAACCACAGTTTGATCTGTGCACTCAGCTGCAGATCCCTTCAGTCCTTAAAAGTCGCGCACACAGCAGCAGGCCTCTATGCACATAGCTGCAGATCTTTCCTTAATCTTCTTACAAACAAAACCCCCTGCGCACACAACTGCAGAGGTCGTCCACGCACACAGCTGGGACTTAACCTTTCCTTACATAATTATCCTTAGCTTCGCCTTTCTTTCTTTACATCAAAAATCCTAACCTTTCTTATTTACCCAAGTGCCTATTTATATCGCACTTATTTACAAAAACATGGATTCAAACCATGGGCACCCAAAACCCTAAACCCTGGTCTTAAGCAGCAGGTTTATTACAATAGCGGATTTTGACTCAACCCCCGACACCCCTAAGACTATTTTGAGTCAAAACTCATGGAGTTACCCATCTTAAGGACCGTTGAGGTGCGTGCCCCAACAGGCCCCTAAGACTCACCAGTGTCCCGTCCCGGGGCACTTATCCGCTCGGCTGGTGGTAAAATTTGCTTGGCGAAGACACTCTGCGCTAGTTTCTGAAGACCTTCCTGCTGGTTGTTGGCTGCCTGCGTCTTTCCTTTTTGACATTTATGCTGAGCAGGGCCCTGCGGATCCATCTACAACCCCATCCTTTGCTCGGGTTGGAGACACTTAACCATCCATAGCTTGGGGTCCCCTGGAATTGCGTGTCACACTGCATAAGACACACAACTGCCACGGTTCTGCTATGATGGAAGACTTCAGGGCGGGGCTCCCCAAAGTCGGTTGGTGAGGTCTTATGGCCTTCGTTGCTCCATGTTAGAGTGAATTTGTGCCTGCCTTCGCCTGATTTAGAGTGAACTTCTTCCTGCCTATGTACCTAAGTCGAATACGACTATACTGGTGGATTACTCAAAATGTTCTGCAGACCTCTCTCTCTGAACTCTCGTACTAGCTCCTAGACGTCACAATTGTTTGACATGGCTCCAGTCGAGCAAACTCTAAGAAGTGCTTCGAGGAAAATTTCACAAGCCAATGTAGCTTACTTATGGAATTCCGTTACAAAATCTGTCAGCATAGTGTATTAATGACACCTAATCTGCTTGAATGCCAAGAATCTTGTCACACCCAGCCTCAGATTTTCCCAAAATCTCATAATTACAGGTATTGATAGTAGCTCATGTGCCGCTGCCGCCAATTTCAGTTTGTCCCATCCATCACATTATATGCTGCGACACAGTTGGAACCTACGACACAACGACCACCTTCCACTTTGACACAGTATGACCCTGTGACCCCTGACCAACCTTCGAATTTCCATACTTCATCCTTCAGACTGCGACATTCCCTAGTGTTATGAACAGCTTCTCTTATGGTCCAGTACCCGATTTCAGCTGTTCTGGGTACGTAGACTTGTCTTTCTTGGTGCTACTTCTGAGTCTGAGTACCTGGCCTGTCCCTGTACTTTTTTTAGGCGACTCCCATTTATCATAGAAGGGAGAAGTTCTCCATTTAACTTAGCTAGTTGTACTGCGCCCCCATCAGTAAATTTCTGTACTATATATGGTCCCTTCCAATGTGTCTTGAACTTTCCTGGGAACTTCATGAATTTGTTGTCATAAAGGAGCACACGATCACCCTGCTGGAATTGTTTCTTCTTGATGTGTCTGTCATGCCACGCTTTTTCTCGAGATTTCTGCACCTGTTGCTAGAAACCTGCAATAAATATATCTTCTTCGAGTTCTAATATCTATTTCAGTCTCTCTGTCATTATGGTTGGGGCATCCATCTTGGTGAAAGAAGATATTCTGAGGCTAGGAACAATGTATTCCATGGGCATGATGGCTTCTTGCCCATAAACCAGTCGAAAAGGTGTATGGCCTGTCAACTTTTTGCAAGTAGTTCTGTAAGCCCATAGCACTGCTGGGATTCAAAGGTCCCAATCATTTCTGTTAGCATTACAAATCTTTGTCAAAGCATGCTCAAGGATCTTATTAAAAGCTTCGACAGTCCCATTTTCTTATGGATGATAGGCGGTACTTTTTTGACGGTATACTTGAAATTCTTCAGTCAGCACTGCAATAGTTTTATTTAAGAAGTGTGATCCTTGATCACTCATAAGGATGCGAGGACACCTGAACCTAGATAAGATGTGATCGAAGATGAATTGCGCAGCTGTAGCAGCGCTACAGTTCTTGACTGGTTGGGCTTCAGCCCAACGGGTGAGGTAGTCGGTAGCTGTAATAATACATCGCGCTCTGGACTTCTTCGCGGGGGGGTTGATAGGACCGATAAATTCAATAGCCCATTTGTAAAAAGCTTGTAAGGTTACCTACGAAACTAGGGGAATTTCATCTCGCCTGGATGGTTTTCCTGTCCTCTGACAGACGACGCAGCTGTGGCAATATTCTCTTGCATCTTTATGAACTGTGAGCCACCATAGGCCGGCTGTCAAAATCTTATGTGTGGTGCCTTTTCCTGCATAATGACCTCCTGTTGCGCCAGAGTGTGCTTCAGCCAAAATTAGTGGTCGTTCATGCTCCAAGACGCATCTGCGCAGTATTTCATCTGGTCCCATTTTATATAGCTGTCCCGCTATTAAGGTGAAGTCCGCTGCTCGAACCACCAACTGCTTCTTCTGCTGTGTGGTCATCTTGGGCGGTGGAAAACCTGTAGACAAGTATTGAACAATATCCTGAAAATAGTCATCAACCATTTGGATAGCAAATAGCTGGGCATCAGGAAGACCTTCGTCCAAATTGGTAGGTTCTTCGCCTGAGTCGAGCCTCGACAAGTGGTCAGGTCCTAGGTTAAGTCTTCCAGGCTTAACGATGATCTCAAAATCATATTCTTGGAATAGGATCAACCATCGACGTATTCTTCCACCTAGCACAGGCTTGTTAACCAGATACTTCAAAGCAGAATGGTCAGTAAACATCTTAAAATGAGATCCTAGCAGATAATGTCGAAACTTCTATAGTGCATATACCATAGCGAGACCTTCGCGTTCTGTCGTAGTATAATTTTTCTCGACTGTGGACAATTTTCTGCTTGCAAAAGAGATGGGGTGATCGATATTACCTACTCCTGACTGAGCTAGCATAGTACCCAGAGAAATGGAGGATGCATCGACATGCACATGGAATTCTTTGTTCCATTTAGGAAATACTAGAATAGGGGCGGTAACCATTTTTTCCTTTAAAATATCTAAGCTTGCTTGACACTCCGGTGTCCACTCAAACTTGATATCTTTCTTCAGCTGCCTCTCCAACAGAGCGGTAATCTGAGCATAGCCTTGGATGAATTTCCTGTAGTAGCCGGTGTGACCCAGCGTCGTGCGAAGTTGTTTGACAGACTTCGGGGGTGGCAGGTTCACAATGATAGCGATCTTCGCAGGATCCATCATTAATCCCTGCTTACATACAACGTGACCAAGCAGAATTCCAAACGGTGCACAAAAGATACACTTTTTTAGATTCAGGGAAATCCGGTGCTGTCTACACTTGTTCAACATAAGCCTCAAACTGGTTAGATGGTCTTTTACTAGCCCAAAAATGGTCCAATCATCAAAGTAAACTTTTAGGAATTTATGTATGTATTCCTTGAACATGGAGATGACGACTCTAGAAAATATAGCAGGTGCATTCTTTAACCCAAAGGGCATGACAGTATACTTAAAGGATCCCATTTCAGTAGCAAATGTTGTCTTATGTCGTTCCTTTGGAGCAATTCGGATCTGATGGTAGCCAGAAAAACCATCTGTAAAGGCGTACACTTCTTGACCCCCGACATTGTCGAGCACTTCGTCTGTAAAGGGGGTGGGAAAAGGATCATGCAGGCAGGCATCATTGAGTTTTCGTAGGTCTACACATATTCGGATTTCACCCTTAGTCTTTTTCTCCTGGACTACCATAGGACTGACCCACTCAGATTCCTCAACAGGCTCAATTATGCCTGCGGTGAGCATCTTATCTAGCTCCACTTTAACCTTTTCTTTATACTTCGGATTCAATCTATAAGGATGTTGTTTCATAGGTTTTGCATCGGGTTTCAAAGGGATATTCATTATGCCAATATCACCCAGTATACCCTTCATTTCAAAAAACTTTGTTGGAAAGAAATCTTGGTACTCATGGAGAATTTGGGTTACCTTGCTGACCATTTCATCATCCCAATAGTCGCCGATTGTAGCAAGCTTAGGCTGGTCTTCGGATCCAATGTTAACTGTGCACGTCTTCAGAGGCTGGGTTACTTCCAGGGCTTTGACTGCTGGTCCATGCACGTCGTAGCATCCTTCTGACTCAAGGATAGCGATGTTGCGCGGGTCGTCATCTTCGTCAGCTGCGAAGTTATAACATTCGACTGCGTGGGATTCTTGTGTGGGCCAATCAGGTCGATTTTCTAGTACTTCTTGGTCATCAAATACCTTAGTATGAATTATCCTGAAAGCTGCATCTAGTGCTGGACAGACATCATTAGTAGAGAAAGTATGCATAAAACTATGTACAAGATAGTCCCAACTTATAGTGTCTTGGCGGAGCTCGGCCTCCACGTACGAATTTTTTGCTATTGGTTTTAGCGTGTGCACAAATATATGTACCCATTCATTTTGAGGGACATACTTCCATGCCTCGTAGCACTGTGCCAAATGTTCCTGGGGACTAGAATTTCCATCAAACTTGCTTTGCAGCTCCTCCATCGAGCCCTTAAATCGCAGGTACAGGAGTTTCTGACAAACTTCCCAGCTAAGGATCTGTTTCTTATGGGCCTTCCACCACCTAGCTGCCATGGCTCGAAACGCGGAGTCCAGAGCCACTAGTTTCTGTGACTTAGGTATCAAGCCGGAGACCTGTGCGATGAACGGGTCAGGATCGGTCAAGCCATCAAAAATAGGAAAAGGGTTGGGTTGTGAATTGAGCCATCTGAGGGACTTGATAGTCCGGGCATGGCTGCACCCATGGGGCTCATGTAAGCGGTTCGTACAGCTCTCTAAGTCATCTTCAGAGTCCATTATACAAGAG
This sequence comes from Pseudotsuga menziesii, assembly GCA_001517045.1. NCBI lineage: Eukaryota > Viridiplantae > Streptophyta > Pinopsida > Pinales > Pinaceae > Pseudotsuga > Pseudotsuga menziesii. The sequence goes on along the minus strand of LPNX010822239.1, from coordinate 299,154 downwards.
CTACCAGACTCCCAACCTGCGGTAGGAGGATCCTCATAACCGTCTTCCTATGCGGTGAGAGTGTAGATGGGCGCCACATCAGTCTAATCCTATGGTCAGAGTGGTTCTGTGTACCATTCCCCTTGTGAGGGATCCAGGGGTAGGATGACTCTCAAGTCTTTCCCTTCGAAGATCATCTGTCACTTCTTTAGGTTAATAACTGCAGCATTTTCCATTGCCCATTCAATTCCTAACAAGGCGGGGTAGGGATTTTTGTCATCAATGATGTCAATTACTTCGAAGTCCACGACAGTGCTGAACCCAGCAAGATCTATTTGGACACTCAGGAATCTTCCTAGAGGCACAATCCTTTGCTGGTTTGCTAGCCTCAGCTGGATAGGGGACCACGCGAGGGTGGGTTTTCCCATTTGTTCCCAGGTTTGTTTAGTTAACACATTTACATTGGACCGTAAGTCCAAGATAACATCAGCCATATCATATGCTCCTATCTAAGCATTCAATCTCATTTCCTTGCCGGTTCTGCTGACTCTATGAACAGTTTTGTCAGGACCAGAATTTTGCTGAGGTCCGCAGGAAGCAATGACTTTCTGTAACTCAGTGAGAGCATCTTGATTTCTTAAAAGCTTGAGGCAACTCTATAAAAAGGAGGATAGGGTACTTACGTTATCCAGCGGGGCTTCCTGGGGCCGTGAAGGCAGTTGCTGTGGTTGCGTAGGTGCAACGGATGTGCTAGGGCTAGCAAAATCTTTCTTGACTTCCATAAATGTCTCTCTTTCTCGTGTGATATCAAATGCTGGGATTTTCGCCAGAGCCTTACGAACCCAAGCGTCGGTCGGCTATTTTTCTGTATTCTATGGGTGTGTCGTAGCTCCACTCCGTGTGACAACATTGACGGTTGCGGCAGGTCTGGGTTCAATTGAAATCATCTGGATGTTCTGCGTAGGGGTACTCTGTCGTGCCTGAATCTTAGCTGTGAGCTGCGGGCACTGCTCAATCACATGATCTACCGACATGTCGTAGTGGGGTTCCGACAGTCGCGAGCCAAATTCCCAACTTGGTTACAATTGTAACACACCAACTGGCCTCGGCCGCTTTCATCCATGCCACCATGGCCTCCAGAAGAACCTCTACCGGAGGCACCCCCTGGTAACCGTAGCTATCATTACTTGAGCTATCCTTATGCACCCGGTAGGCATCATAGGTGCGGCACTCATCCTCATTTAACCTACAGACTTGCAGAAATTACAGTAGGGGTTCTTAGGTCCTTGTCCATACCTTTGCAGCAGGTAACAGTTCTCGGGGCGGTGCTGACCTGTCGTTCTGCAGAGCTCACAATATACTACTTGTGGTGGAAATGGGTTCTGCGCACCTGTATGCAGGTACTTGCTTACTAGAGGGCACCGTTCCTTGTCATGACCCTCGGTCCGACATTGCGTACACCAAACCGCTTCACTGTTGGGTGTTCCCTTCTTCATCTCGCGAAGTTTCAGGGCCATCGCTGCTAGCTGCGCTTGGATTTGAGCAATACCAGAATCATTTCCGACGGGGGTAGTCTCTAGCTTCATTGCAATTTCCAGAGCTTCTTGTTGGTCAACAACCTTCTGTTGCATGAGCGGGGTTTTGATATGTGGTAATAATGCTGCGATAAACCATTCCTTGTGCTGCCCAGGACTAATGGTAAAACTGACTTGGTCCAGTAGAACTTTGAATCTCTGGTCAAAGTCCCACACGAATTTGCCGCACCGCTGTTGAATCTCTTTTAGCTCAGTGATGCTCTGCGATTCTGATTTAGGCTTCTTAAATTCTTTGGTTATTGCTTCCTTAATCTCATCTAACGTAGGGCTCTGAGTACTGGAGAATTTCATAAACCAGGTCAAAGCCTGGTCCCGGAAAGAAGTAATGAGCTGCGCGGCTCTCACTTCCGGGTGTTATAGATATTTTCACCCCACTAGGTGAATCACACATTGTATGGCCTTCCCTTGTCCCGCTGCAGACTCATTAGACCCAATGGACCACATTTTATCCTTTGATGTTACCTTTATCATCCCTAAAACTATATAAACTATGATATACACGTATTTTCCCCCGATAACCGCGTACATACGCGGGTTTGACCCCTATAGTCGCGTACATCGGAATGTGTGCATAGTACAAATTCTTTTGGACTGTTCCTTGACTTGGATCCGACTCATATGACTCATGGACTTCCATATACCTTGAGATCGCTCGGATTCGACCCTTCATTATCCCTTGTGAAGCTATATAAGGAACCATTGGTACATTGAAGAGGGGGGAAGATAAGAGAACTTTGAGAGTAACAAAACTATAGTCCATTATTGCCAGGATTTATGCTTGAGTCTGCATCCCTTTGTCCCTTGGAGCACTGTTGTGTTCTTCCCAAGCTTGCCCTTGGCTAGTAAGCTTACTATCGAAGTGATGGAGGATTGAGGTGGTGGAGGCCCAAGTGGGGGATTCAGTTTCTTCGATTCGCAGACGTGCCGTCAGAGGTTGTCACTTGTAATCTCTGATTTATATTAATAAGAAACATCTTTTCCTGTCCAATGATGTGCATTTGATTTAATATTGTATCCATTGGAATGTATCAAATGCTTTTGCATTATTGATGTTATATATGCTAGAATAGTGCTAACACCGTGTTATAGTATTCTTGTATTGTTCACTTGTTGTTGAGGCAGGATTATGTTAATTCAAGCTCCATGGATTATTTCTATTGCATATTGGGAAAGATGGTGTTCTGGAGTCTAACTGTCTGTTGTGGTACCCCAAGCCATAGGAATTTCTCTCCGTAACAGAATTGGCGACTCTGCTGGGGACTTCCTAGTTGTCCTTTTGGGGTGAGTTTCTTGGCATTCAATGTATTTGAATTGCTCTTTCTCTCTTGCTTCGGTGTCGAGA
>LPNX010822239.1:264104-292162 GCA_001517045.1 Pseudotsuga menziesii | reverse complement strand
TCACCCCCAGTGTAGGGGTTACGTCCACAAACTGTGTTTTATTCAACTTGCTACAAAACCACAGTTTGATCTGCGCACTCAGCTACAGATCCATTCAGTCCTTAAAAGCCATGCACACAGCAGTAGGCCTCTGCGCACACAGCTGCAGATATTTCCTTAATCTTCTTACAAACAAAACCCCCTGTGCACACAGCTGCAGAGGTCGTCCATGCACACAGCTGGGACTTAACCTTTCCTTACATAATCAGCCTTAGCTTTGCCTTTCTTTCTTTTCATCAAAAAGCCTAACCTTTCTTATTTACCCAAGTGCCTATTTATATCGCACTTATTTACAAAAACATGGATTCAAACCATGGGCACCCAAAACCCTAAACCCTGGTCTTAAGCCGCGGGTTTATTACAATAGTGTATTTTGACTCAACCCCTGACACCCCTAAGACTATTTTGAGTCAAAACTCGTGGAGTTACCCATCTTAAGGACCATTGAGGTGCGCACCCCAACAGCAGAGTATAGATGGAATCTTCCTTGGACAAGGGAAGTATGCAGTAGAGATCCTAAAGAGTTTTGGGATGATGGACTGCAAGGCTATGGCCACACCTATGGCATCGAACCTGAAGCTATTGAGTGATGCTTCATCAGATTCGGTTGATGCTATGATGTATCGTCAGATGATTGGGTCATTCATGTACCTGACGAACACAAGACTAGACATTTGCTTTGCTGTGAACACCTTGAGCCAATTCTTGACATATCCGAGAAATGTTCACTTAATTGCTGCAAAGAATATTCTGAGGTACCTAAGGGGTACAATTGAGTATGGGCTCAAGTATGATGTGAATCAAAAGATTAACCTGGAGGATTATGTTGATTCAGATTGGGTAGGAAGTGCCATCGATAGGAAGAGCACTTCAGGGTGTTGCTTCAGTATGGGATCAGGAGTGATCTCTTGGTTTAGCAGGAAGCAATCCTATATGGCACTAAGTATAGCTGAAGCAGAGTATGTCACAGCTTTTTTAGCTAGTTTTGAGGCAGTATGGCTATGGAAGCTACTGTCTAATTTATTTGATCTCCAGATGGATGCTACTTGTATACATTGTGACAACCAAAGTTGCATGAAGTTGTCAGAGAATCTAGTGTTCCATGACAAGTCGAAGCATATCGAGATCAAGTATCACTATATCAGGGATATGATGCAGAGGGAAGCAGTGAAGCTCCAGTATGTTATGACGGAGGAACATATAGCTGATGTGTTGACGAAGCCATTAGCTAGGGTGCAGTTTGAGTACTTCAGGGAGAAGCTTGGTGTTCTCTAGATCGAGATTTCCTCCAAGGGAAAGTGATGAGTCCCATAGCCATTCTGACATAGTGAGAGGATTGGTTCCTTCCATGGTTAGATGTAAGGGCTGAGCCATTCTGTCATGGTGAGAGGATTGGTTCCTTCCATGTCAGATATGAGTGCTGAGATCCATAGCCATTCTGACAAGTAGGTCAGATATAAGGGCTGATCCATTCTATCATGGTGATAGGATTGGTTCCTTCCATGTCAGATATGAGTGTTGATTTCCATTCTGGGAATGGAGGCACCTGGACAATTACTAGGAACACTCAGTCTGGGACTGAGAGAGCCATTCTGACGAGTAGTTCAGATGTAAGGGCTGAACCATTCTATCATGGCTAAAGGATTAGGTTAATCCCATGTCAAATGTGAGTGTTGGCTATTCTATCAAGTAGGACAGATGTAAGGGAAACTGCCATTCTGGGAATGGAGGCACCTGGTAAGTTACCAGGTAGCTCAGTCTGGGACTGGAGGCCATTCTGGCGAGGGTGTAGGATTTGGTTCCTACCAGGTCAGATGTGAGCACACACCCTTCTGAACATGCATGTTGGATTGGTTCCTCGCATGTGTCAGATGTAAGTGCAGGGCCCTTCTAGATGTGCATGTTGGATTAGTTCCTTGCATGTGCCAGATGTAAGTGAAGAGCCTTTATGGATATACATGTTGGATTGGTTCCTCGTATGTGCTAGATATAAGTGCAGAGCCTTTTTGGACATACATGTTGGATTGGTTCCTCGTATGTGCCAGATGTGAGTGATGGGCCTTTCTGACAGGATTGTGGGATTGGTTCCCACATGGTCGGATGTGAGTGTTGGGCGTGCCTTTCTGATTTGATTATAGGTTAGTTACTACATGATCAGATGTAAGTGTTGGGCGAATACCTACATTATGGCTAGGCCTACATCCTGTATGAAAAAGGGTTGGCTCTGTAGAACTTCCTATGATGAGAAGAATCATCAGATAGCACCTGTGAAGATTTAGTATTGATCATCCAGCAGAGATGATCCAAATCGAGGGAAGATCCAAATCCAAAGATGATGCTCCGGAGATGATCCAGATCGAGGGAAGATCCAGATCCAGTGATGATGTTCAGTGATGATCCAAATCTGAAGATGAAGATGACTTGAAGATGCAGATGATCCAGAGAAGAAGACCAGTGCTAAAAATTATGTCGAAAGAATACCTTCCTAGTTAAGAGGGAGTGTTGATGTATTTGTAACTTCAGAATGTATTCATCTATGTATCTTATGTATTGTAATCCGATGTTTATTCCGAGATGTATCTATAATGTAATTGATTCATGTTTTCATGCCCCGATGTTCTGATCGGGAGAATCAATAATGTAAACAAGTCATGTCAAGTCATAGTGGGTAACACTTCGATTGTCTAAGTGTTAAAGTCCACGCAGTTTCGGGACACTAGGGTTATTAGACTCTCCTAGTAGAGGTCGGCCCTAGTAGGGTTTTAGTCATGTCGGGATTAGTATAAATAGACATCTGGACTCTCTATTTAGCACACAACTCATACACACTCAAGTGTAGCGCATAGTTGAGGAAGAGAAAGACACCGGGGCTAGAGGAAAGGGCTTGCTGCTGTCAGGAGATTATCTTACTATTTTTGGGTTTCACTTTCGTGTTGATTCTATCTCAGAGGAAGTTGTGGGGTTTTCTCCATTTATGGTTTCCCTGAGGAAAAACACTGTGTTCATTGTCTCTTGTGTTTAATTGTTGTGCTTGTTATTCTCTCAGTTAAAGATCCTAATGATATGCTAGCTAAATGTTGAAAAACTAACAGAGGAAAATGGTTTCCTCATCCAGCCATGCACTGGTGGCCCTCCTTCTAGCACCAGAAACTGTTCAGGCCTGGAAAATCACAGGTAACGACAACAAGGGATTCTCCCCATTCAATGTTCACAACTAACCCATGACTGTTTGGTATGGGGAATCCACCCGATTTGCGGTCCAGCTACCGTAGGTCAAATAACAAAAATAAAGGGTTTTACCGGTTGCGGCCTGGTCCACCGTGTATATTTTTGTGTTTTTAACTTTAAGTATGATATGCAAGTGCCTATCTAACATGTATATTGATAAAGAATACGAGGAGCGGTCACAATGTGATGCGCAGGTTCTTACCTCTCGTCTTAAACTCTCTCGCATCTGAATCACACACAACAGAAAACAAACTAACTAAGTTGTCCCCAGGGAGCGAGATCATCATTTAATGACTAATGTATTACTGTTCATTTATTAAGATAAATCACAGGTAGTTGTTCTTTGAATCAAAACACATAAACATAAATAAAGATGTGCACAACAAGATAGCTTATTGTTTGTTAAGACATTCATTACTCACAGTGGAAATCATCATAAAATAAACTAGAGACCATTCGTACAAGAACATAGGTTTAGAAAGTTAGAACGATCTCACAGTTAATGAAATATGGCTGAAAACGAAATAGTTCCCCTTCAGCATCATTCATTGTACAACATTTGAACATTCCACCCAAAGCTTTCTCCAACAGGCAAAATTGTAATTATATTATTGCAAAACGAAATAGTTCCTCTTACAACAAGTTTTTCACAAGTCTCACTGGGAAAAAGCCCCGTTTTCCTATCTAACTCTCCTCTATTTATACCAAAGGAAAATCCTTTGGGTCACCCTCAAAGTTTCCTCTTACAGTTTTGTCATTTTGTGAATGTTCATGATTTCTCTAAACGTTACATTCTAGTTTTAAACAATTTTTATGAAACGGGCCAGCTAGGTAGCTGACAAAATTCCTCATGTCTAAGCCTATGCTCTTAATTATTTAGCTCTATCATCTGTTAGTATTTGTTGGATCTCTCTAGACTCAGCCTTTCTTCCTCATTTTCTCCCCAAGCGGCATCCCTATTTCTTTATGTTTGACTTCTTCTTCCAAGGCTGCTTATCTTCAGCTTTACCTTTTAGGCATATGTTCTTTGTAGCGATCTTCCTATCCTGTGCATGTCAAATCAATAGCATTTAGCAAGGTAATATAAAATAAATCAATCAAGCATTCTGTGCATGAGCTATAAACAGTATTAATGCATGAAATTAAAGAATTCCATAGCAAAAGAAATCCCGTAAGTCTGTGCTTAAACCCCTATTCAAACTTTAAACACGTGCCCGATAAAAGACCCTTCCTCCCAATCCAGGCTCCATCTGTACTAAAACAAAATCCTCTGCTGAGAGCAACGACAAGGACAAAGCAAACACCATTTTTTTAAACACCAAACCCCGAACCATGTTTTCTCATAGAACAATGTAAAACAAACCCAAAAAGTGGGAAAGATCCCAACATCAGCACTAAGCGTCAGACACATAAACTCTACATCGGCGAAAAGAAAAACAAGGAAAGGGTGATTAGCCTGCTATGGGGCCGCAACGGCAGGCGATGCACCTACTAAGGGTTTTCAATAAAAGAAAGCAATCAATGAAAAATAGAGCAACCGCATCGGATGATTAGTCCACTCTAGAGCCGCAACGGCGGGAGCTGTGAAACCAAAGGTTCCGTAGACCAGTCAAAAATCGAAACAAAAAGAAACAACTCTTAAGCGGAACATCGGCGAAGAATCAAGCATCGACGAATGGGAAAACTATCACGCGAAAGTTTAGTCTGCTATAGAGCCGCAACGGCGGAGCGCAAATACACTAAGGATTTTGCAAAACAAAACCAACAGTGATTGGAAAAGATCACCACCTCCGTCGTGGTGTTCACAATTTATCATCCGAAACGGCGGGAATATAAAGCACTAGTGCTCCGACGGTTATCAAACAAAACACTGACAATAAAATATAAACGAGATCACATTGGTAGAAGATAGAGCTTTGGATCAGGTCTTCATTCTACTGCACCTCCGCAATGGCGGATGCGTAGTTGACTATGGTTCCGATTCATAGCTTCAACAAATTCCGACAGCGGGACAAGAAATCACTGTAAGTCATATTCTAAACCAAAGGCAGCATCAACGTAAAGATATCCATTCAACAATCATCCTAAAACAATCGCAATTTAAGTAAAAACAAGAAATCCCAACAAAACTAAGCAAGACAAATTTAAAAGGAGGGTCCCAATTTTTTTAGAAATTTGGGAAAACATTGCAGCTGCAACAGGTCTTAGTTACCAAGGCCCACAGATTGTCCAAGTTAGCATTCAGGGGGGGTGTTAGGATTATTAATCCTCCCTTGTCCAATTTGGTCATATGTCTAAATCAGGAGTCATGTCTAAATCAAGAGTCCATATAGTCTATTTTTAGTCATTAGCACCATTGGGTACACTTGGCCTAATTGGGGCACATGTTTCAATTACTAAAGTGTGGGGAACACTAATTGAGGCTTATGGCCACTAATTGCACTTGATTGCATTAGTTTAGGAGCCTCCTAGACCAATATCTACAATTTAGGAGCCACTAGGAGTGTTGAAACCAACCAAGGTCAGTTCAGCTCAGTTGATGACTAGTCAAGCTAAGTTAGGAATCAATTACATTCAGTTCTAGTCCTCTACATTCAGTTAGGGATAGGTTTACATGAATGCACTCAATAGGGGCGCATTTCTCACTACCACAGTCAGTTAGCCTTAGTTAACACTGAATGTAACCCTTGATTTGTGTTTTAGAACTCCGATGAACTCCGGTTATGGTTTAGACAAGGTCAATTAACTATTGAGTCCTCCAATAGTGATTTAGACAAGGTATTAGTTACCTATAGTCAAGTAGAGTCCATCAATTCAAATTTCCTCATGTGGATTCGAATTTCATGTGGCTGGTAAAGCCATTGTACTTCATTGTAATTATTATCTAATTACTTTTTTGATTAATGAAAGCATTCACAGCTGTAATCTATTTTTGCACTGTTTCATTCTTCAATTGCTGAGTAAATTGTGTGATCTATTTTGTGAGTGGTGTGTTTGTCCACAGATATATGTGCTCAATTTAATAGGTGGAGCAACTCACAACTTCATATATTCAGCCCTGGTGGAGAGGAGAAAGTTTCAAGATGAAACTTTTTATGGTTTCACAGTCATCATTCCAGGTAACAATTCTATGGACTGCACTAAATGGATTCCAAAGCTTCAAATTACTCTAGAAAATCATACTATCGCTAACAATTTTTATGTAGTGAATGTGGCTGATACTAATGTTGTTTTGGGAGTACAATGGTTGTATTATTTGGGGGGTCATATAGGGAATTATCAAGTCCCTAAAATAAGGTTAAAAAATTCGAAAGGGAAACCCATCTTGTTGACAAGAATGCACAATTACCCAAATCAAGTGGTGTCTTCTCACAACATGAGGTCTATTTTGAGGCATGGAGACATAGAATGGGATGTTGAATGTTTAATTACATCTCATAAACCTCACCTGAATATTTCCAAGCATTCTAATGACATAGAGAAACTATTGTGTAAGTATGATAAGGTTTTTGGAGGCCTTCCCCCAAGGAGACCACTAGATAGGGGAGTGGAGCATAGAATTGAGTTAGAGATAGGAACAAAACCTATCAAAATGCATCCTTGTAGACATCCCAAATGGATTATATATTATATTGAAGAGGCCATTAAAGAACTCTTGGAGTTAGGTCTCATAAGGTCTAGTTCTATCCCATTTTCTTCTTCAGTTGTGATGGTTAAGAAGAAAGATGGAACCTTGAGAATGTGCATTGATTTCAGATTATTAAACAAGAAGACAATAAAGAATAGATACCCCATCCCAAGGATTTATGATCTCATGAATGAGCTTTATGGGCCCATTTTCTTATCAAAGATTGACCTTAGATCTGGTTATCACCAAATTTGAATGAGAGAAGAAGACATACCAAAGACTAGTTTCAAATGCTACTATGGTCACTTTGAGTTTGTTTCCATGCCCTCTGGCTTGAAAAATGCACCTGCCACATTCCAATCATGCATGACCAATATCTTCCACAAGCAACTTCATAAGTTTGTACTGGTTTTCTTTGATGACATTCTTATTTACACTAAAACTTGGGAAGAACATTTGCATCATCTAGAAGAGGTATTAAAAATTATGCATGATCAATCTTTGTTTGCTAAGCTATCAAAATGTGAGTTTGATTTGAAAGAATTCTTATATCTTGGACACACCATTGGTCAATATGGTGTGAAGGTGGATATGGAGAAAATAAGAGCCATTTTACAGTGGCCTTGTCCCAAAAGTCTCACTGAATTAAGAGGATTCATTGGAATTTGCACATACTATAGAAATTTTGTGAAGGGGTTCTCCCAACTCACTTCACCTCTCACTAATTTGACAAAGAAATATGCTTTCCAATGGCATGAAGGGGCTGAAAAATATTTCCGAAGAATGAAGGAGGTAATGAGAAGTTGTCCTATTCTAGCTTTTCCTGATTTTTCTAAACCATTTGTCTTGGAATGTGATGCATCAGGGGAAGGCATTGGAGCGGTCCTAAAACAAGGACAACACCCAATAGATTTTGAGAGTAGGAACCTACAGCCACATGAGAAGATTTACTCCATTTATTATAAATAAATTCTAGCTATCATGCATGCTTTGGTCATGTTCAAACAATAATTGGTGGGAAACAAATTTGTGGTCAAAACTGACCATAACAGCTTGAGGTACTTCGTCACTTAAAAGGATATAAATGAAAGGAATCAAACATGGGTGAGTAATATTCAAGCATTTGACTTTGATATTGAATATGTGAAGGGAAAAAATAATGTGGTAGCTGATGCCTTATCTAGAAGATCTTCTATTTCTCTAATGGATGTAGCAGAAAATTTGAAAGCCACATTAGAGGTAGAATATGCCAAGGATAAATTTTCTTGTGAAATTTTTGATGGGACTAACCAAGATGATATGTATAATGTGTTGAAAGTAATCATATAATAAAAATATAGAATCTATTTTTCCCCTAATTCGAGATTGAAAAAGGAAATTTTAAAGAAATCTCATGACTCTCCTCTAGCAGGTCACCTCGGTTTCTTCAAGACTTACCGAATGTTGAGGGAGAGATTCTAATTGAAAGAGATGAAGGATGATGTTATAAAGTATGTTAATGAATTCCCCACATGTCAGAAAAATAAATTTGAGCACACTCATCCAGCTGGTCTCTTACATCCCTTGCATATTCCAGTACAAAAATGGGAGAGCATTTCTATGGACTTCATCACTGGTTTGCCAAAAGTATTTGGTAAGGATTGCATATTTGTGGTGCTGGATAGACTCACTAAATTTTCTCATTTCTTTTCTATTAATACCACTTTCACTACTGTACAAGTGGCTGAACTTTTTTTTTTTAAGTTTTCAGATTGCATGAACTTCCTAAGATCATTGTTAGTGACAGAGATAGCATATTTTTCAATGCATTTTTGCAAGAACTCTTCAAAATGGAGGGGACAAATTTGACACCTAGCACAAGATATAATCCCAAAACTAATGGTCAAACAGAGAGGGTGAATCAATGGTTGGAAGGCTACTTGAGGAACTATGTTAGTGGGCATAAAAAAACATGGATAAAATGGTTGCATTTGGGTGAGTTTTGTTACAATACTACTTTCCATATTTCCATTGGCATGTATCCTTTTAAAGTAATTTATGGTTATGATACATCCACTTTTATTGACCATAATTTTATGATAGTAGAGCTCCAAAGGCCAAGGATTGGCTTGAAGAAACTCAAGAGATATTGAAAGTTTTGAGAGATAACTTGTAGGTTGCTCAAAATCAGCAGAAACAATATGCAGACCAACATAGAATGGAGAGAAAATTCCAAGTGAATGACTTAGTGTATTTGAGGTTGCATCCCTACAAACAAACCACCATAAAGGGTAAAGGTTCAAAAAATATCAAGCCAAGGTTTTATGGTCCCTACAAAGTGATTCGAAAAGTTGGGAAAGTGGCCTATCAATTGGAGCTTCCCATGGGAAGAAAAATTCATAATGTATTTCATGTTTCTTGTCTAAAGAAGGTTATAGGGCAGCCAATTTCAGTTTTAGATACTTTACCACCTTTTTATGATGAAGAACAACTTGTTCTCATTCCAGAAAAAATCTGGAGAACAAGGGAGAGAATACTATGAAGCATAACGATAAAAGACTATTTGGTACAATGGAAGGATTTTCCTAGTGAAGAAGCTATCGGGGAAGACGAACAAATTTTGTAGCATCAAAACTTGGTAGTGCTTGAGGACAAGCAATATTGGGTGGGGAGGACTGTCATGTCCCCATTCCAATATGTCTACTAGTTTACAATGTTTCACCCACCTACTAATTCCCTAGGTTAGGCAGGAGGCATTAAATATTTCAATAAGGGAGCCATGGGACCCAAGAGAACCTTAGTTTATCATTTACACATTAAATTGGTTCATACAAATAACAAATATGGAGAAACTAAACTGGCATTACTTCATAAGGACATTTGGAGGTCCATGGGGGCCTTGGGTGGCTAGATGCTTCCTTACACATGTCACGACTTAACCCCAAATTTGAAATTATGAGTGATGGAATGTTCTTGGAAGGTGAAAATACATCAAATGAAATATCATGATCCCAAGGATTTGAATGGGTGAGTATGAGTAACTCCCCGTAGAAGAGGAAGAGTCTAGGAAGAAACTAGGTGCCATGTGGAGCTAGATTCCCTACACTTTATGACAACAATGATGGAATATTCTATGAAAAGTCAGACCTGATTGCATACCTGATTGCTGGAATATGACAAATCGGACATGACAGGGCTAAAAATAGCCACCAAGAGGTAGAATTTGGGAGTTAGAGGCAAGTGGTAACATAAAGGGTGAGGTGGAGGAAGCCTATGGGAATGAATTCAACCTTGGAGGGCCTTAGAACGGTTATAAAAATATGTCATGAGGAATGTAAATGGATTTTGATTATTTGTGAATTTGCCTTTAGCATTTGGAGAGCAATTGCTTGTCCTTTGCATGGTGAGTGCACACTTACCGTGCTAGTGAGTCAATTTCAAGAGAGTGAGATTCTCATCCAAGTTGGCCATGGGAGATGCCATTTGTACCTCTCATTTGGATCTTTAGAGAGTTTTTTATTGTATATAGGAGGATTTTTATGTTCGTGATCCATCTTTCCTCCCATTCTCTCAATTTCTACTTCTAGATTTCCAAGTTTTTCCATGAAGGCGGACTTGTGTAAATCGTAGTTGCGCCCCATTGAGTTATTTGATACCCAAGAATGGATGAATTATTAATGGATCTATAATATGTCTCTCATATCCTTTGTAAGTCGAAATAATAAGAAATACATGTGCAAACGTCCACATTTCCAAGCTTTATTATGACTAGTTTCCATGTGATGACTTTCCCTTTCAATGGAGATTGTGTATCTGATGTATATTGTGAATTGGATAAATGTTATGTGTTTTTAGTGAGATATTGAACTTATTTCAATGTTATACATTCATCTTGCTCTGTTCTAAACCATTATATGCACCATTTATGAGTCGAAGTTGAGCTTTTATGTGTCATTTCCCTTAAGCAAATATCACTGAAATTGTGCATTCGTATATGAAGATTTAAAACTCAATTGCAAAAATATTAACCACACCAAATGAAAGTAAATTAAGTCTAATTATAGTCCCCATACTCTGTTTTGAAATTTGGTAGGGTCAAATAGGAGTTGGAGAGCCATTTTTTCCCATACCCTGGGGGGAATTGCATCATAAACTACTAGTAATTTTTCCCTTTGAGTCCAGCATGCCCAATTAGAGTTGCAGATGTCGTTTACCTGTCATAAAAATATCAGAGATTCACTTTAGTAGTCCTAATACTCCCCACATCAGTCCCTACCAAATTCAAGACCCTCTTGAGTCATTCGAATCCCTTTTGGTCAAAACTAGTCAAAACAAGTTTTTCAAAAAAAATTATTTATAGGGAAATTTTGAATTGGGACATTACACAAATAAACCTCCCGGAGAAAGAAATCATTTGGTCGTAATCGAAACAAGGATTGGAGCAAGTTGGGTCAAAATTTTGTATTCGTCTACCGGTTTGATCTAAACATGCACCAAATTATGAATAAAGCATATTTATGTAATATTCAAATTAATATCTGATCGTGTTTATGAAGAACGCATAACCACTAAGGGAATAATCCAAGGAAACCCAAAGGATTATCATTGGAGTTGGCTTTAATGAAGCCAATGCTATTTAGAACGGGACATTTACATAGTTGATTCAGCTCTGGAGCATCATAAATGTCTTTACTAATCTTTGAACATTTCAAGGAATGGTTCTTCATCACAGTAAAAGTGACAACTGCACAACAGAATAAAAACATATAAATGATGTTGATGTCGTAAAATTTGGGTAGAGTTGCTGGAATGAAAAATAGACATATGCATTAAATGAAAGAAGTGATTCAAGTTCCCACATGGATACATCTTTCCAATTAATAATTTAAAATACCTCGACGTCCCCCCATCCCCTTAATTTTTCTAAATTTTGGGGTTGTCTCCACACATCCCCAATGTGTGTTTCCCCGCTCCCCCATCTTGGAAACTTGGTGGACCAGTGTATAATTCTTGTTGTTTTGTTTCGTTCCTAACCTATTTTGCACTTATTTGTATCATTTAAGAGGCTAGAAATTTGTTGGTTTTATCTACATAATTGTTGGTCTAAAAATATATTTAAATAACAACAATATACAAATCTAATATGGAAACCAGGGGATAAAACTAAAACTAGAACACTTAGATAAAAACCCTATTTCAACCTTGCACTTATCATAAACCAAATCAGAATTGTATATAATCAATTAGCTTAGTTTAAAGTGTCTATGTTCTAAGTCCTATTTCCTTAGGTTGTCCTTATGAACCTTGTTTGATCTTAGGAAATCCACCCCAAGTGTTGAATTTTCTTCCAAACAATAAAGTGAGAGAAGTTGTTGTTGTTAATGTGAGATTGGCAACAGTTTTAGAGTTTCCCTCAACTAAGCCCTAGTGAAACCTTGCACTATTAGGGGTTCTAGATTGTGTGGTAACATGTAGCATTAATAAATTCTCAATCAAACTTCACATGGCAACGACTGTGAGTTCTCACTTGAATTTCCTGCAACAACAACACTAAAACAATGAATTTTTGTGGTGGAGTTTCCTATTATTTGCATGATGCATCGACTAACTTAGGGTATAGGTGAACTAATATTTGTTTCAAATTTTAAGATTAATTTTATTATAAAAAACACACACTGGACAAGTTCAACAAATTGTTCCATTCAATTCAATTCAATTTTATTTGTAACAAATTGTTCCATTCAATTCAATTCAATTTTATTTGTAACAAATAAATCCATCAAATCTGGTGAGTTTAATGGTTAGTCTTTAGAGTCTTTGAAATTTCAAGAATGCCACTTTTTTCAGAAAACTGCCAAATATGGTGACTAAGGTGATACCCTATCCAAACAAATAAAATCCCCTCTATTAAACCTAAAAACTCTCCTTTGTTGTGAGAGGTATTCATTAATCATGTATTGTACACTAGTATCACCAATTCTCTCCATTGTATACCCCACTTCGTCGATGATTTTCTCACGAGTTCTTCTAGAATAACCCATCAAATATAAGGATATGAGAATCTGTTTGTGATACCTTTGCTTCCTTTAGGAGCTCAAGATTTGGACGCATTCCTTCAAGAACAACTCCTTAGACAAGTTATATTTAGCGTATAGAAAGACAATTTCCTTTGAAGAGTTTCGTCCAATTTGATTGACTTCCATGTAAACTATATATAGCGTATGGAACAACAAATTCTTAAAAATGTGCCCTTTCCACACAAAAATTCAATTTTTTTGTATTAATCTTAAATATCTGCTCTAACCAACAAATTTCTCTGGTTCGAAACTTCTTGGAACTCCTCTAATGACAAAAACATATAAATCATCTATATTGTAACACCTCGGTTTTGACCCCATTTGCATTAAAAGGTACATGATGTATATATTGTAATTAATCGTGGTGTGGAACTAAAGGAAAAAGCCCCACCATTGATTTGGTTGTGTTATGTTTCAGCGATTGGAATCATTGCTGATGGTATATCGTGCTATCCAGCACCTTATAGTTTTGGCATCATGTAAATATGCACTTTAATTAAAATGAACCCAACCAGTTACGTCAATGCAACCATGATAAAAAGGGCATGATTTTCCTAAGGACAAGGGGGGGTGGGGGTATTAGCCTTGGGCTAATGGGAAAAGCCAGGTGTTAGTTGTTGAACCCATTTAGTTGTCACCCACCCTTTTGACTCACTCACCTTTCCTTGTATCATCAGCCAACTACAACATTTAAAACTGCTGTTATTAGTGGGCAGTTATTGCTGGGTAGTGGTGGGTGGCAGGACTGTTAGTCCTTGCCCACACACACACTCCACCAGCAGGCTCATTCCCTCATGCAGAGAGCAGGGGATGGAGGGCGATTCCATTCTCCATTCTTCCATTTGGTCTTGCTCATCCTCATGCATACAGGGGGTTCTCTCACCTTCTCACGCACAAGATTCTTCATCGTTTTCCTCGCGCAGAGAGCTAGAGAAACTGTTTCTCGATCAACCACGATCTTCCTGTGTATGTTTTCCTTACCGATTTGTGGCCTGCGTATGTTTTCCTCATGTCCATGCTGAGAGTCTGATTTCTCTCCCATTTTCGGACAGTGTAATTTCCCCGCTGCTTCATTGTGAGACTGGGGTTGTCATTTTCCCCATGTTTTTGTTGGCTATGGTGTTCAATTACATTTTGGGCCGCTATGAATTCTTAGTGAGTCATTTTGTCCACGCTAGGGCCAAGAACGACTCAGGGATTGGATTTCCCCATCCAAGCTGTGAATTGCTTGTTTTGTTGCGTGTATGCAGTGGTTGGTCTTCGGACTGTGTTGGAGAGGGAATGAAGGCTTGGTTTGATTGATAAACCTGGTGTGTTTGGGAGCCACACAAACAGAGCTAGAGGGCTGGCTTTCTTCTCCACAACCCCTAAAGAGCACTGGAAGGGAAGTCAGGGCCTAAGGGACTGTGTAGCAGAGAAGGGACTGATTTCCTGTGTTGGGTGTGTGTGGGTGTCGTAGAAGTCAGGCTAGTTCTGGTGTAGGTGTCCTTAGCTCTTCAATGAGCTCACCATCTTAGCATTAAGCTTTCCCAGCTCCTTGATGGCCTGATAAACCCGACTGTGTTGGCTTGGCTGATTTGTGTATCCATGGCTATGTGTAAGCCTGCTTGTTCCTTATTCCTTGGAGAATTATGCCCAGCTCGGGGGTGGAAATGTTGCTAAGAGAGTAAGGATCACACTGGCCTATGGTTGGGTGGAACGTTGCAGCGACGTAGCTGGTTGCGGGACAAGTTCTTCATTAAAAGATAAGTATTCTTGACTATTTCATCTCTGCAATTATATCTACTGTTTAATGAATTATGATGAACATGTTGAATGTCGGAATGTATGTTTTGCTTCCGTTGTATGCTTAATAATTATGCATCTCTGCATGCTTTACTTCAAAGCATCCGGTCTATATTTATGTACATGATCATGGGGCTAGTTTCCCGAGTTACATTGTATTGTGGTAGCATCCTCTTCGCCGGTCGAAGGGTCAGGGACGTTATGTATATTGGTAGTAGTAACTCACATTACATCAGTAGAACAACACATTCTTAAATATGCCAACCTTTTTAAACTTGGTTTCTGTCAAAACTATCACAAATATCCTCGTCAAACAAGAAATCCCCCGGTTCCAAACTCCTCCGATGACATTAACATAAAATAATATATACAATGATGACCAACATTATAACAGTATAACAAGAATTTGTTAAGTATGTAAAACTATCCCGAGCAATAAAGAAAGCTGTTGTCATAATAATCTCGAATGTTATCTCTAATGACATAAAATTCCTCTAGTTCGAAACTTCTCGAATGACATAAAGGTAAAATCATCTAAATCTAAAGGACATGATTATGAGCAACATTATAACAGTATAACAACCATTTCTTAAGTGTGTAAAACTATCCCGAGAAATAAACACAATTGTTGACTTGCTCGATAAACGCAATTGTTACAATAAAAAAATCTAAAATACCATTCTAAACAATAAATTGCTCGAGTTCGGGACTTGACTTCTTGGATGAAAAAAACAAAAAATCAATGTTCATTATACCCGAATAATAAAATTTATATTAAAAAATGTTATTGGGTTTTTAAAAGGATGAAATTCTCAAAGAAAAAAAAAATATGAGAAAAAGAAATGCAGAGATCCTTCACACTAGGAAAACACTCTCAGCTGCAAGCCCCGATGCAAAACCCCGAATCTTCAAAAGCAAATCGCGGGTTTGGTCCCTCAAAGGTTGGCTCCGGAAGAGGATCCAACCAAAAGCCCCTGGGCAGATAAGGGGGATTATTGAGTTTGGAAATATACATAAATATAGAAGAGGTGTGTTGATAAAAAGAGTAGAGTTAGACATTTCAAGAAGCAAAGAAAGTGTCTTCTTTAATTGCGCATTAGAGTTGGCACGACAAAATTAATAAGCGTAGTGATAACATAAAATTTGAACACTGATATCCAACCAATCAGGCTTGGAATTTGATGTTCTATAGAAAGTTTTTCTCATTTTTACAAGTTACAAGTATTTGACATGTAAGTTTTTTATTAACGCCTCGGGTAAAAAACTATTTAAAACCTTTATTTGACGTTTATAAATTTAGATATCCCGTCAAAACTTTTAATATCTATATGAACTACTAAAACTTAGCCAACAATTATTAGCCATTGTGTTGGGTCAGGTCTTCTAGGAGGAACACATAAATACCAGACTTCTTTATTTCCGTGTATGTGTATTGTATTTATTTATATTTTGTATTTCTAATTATATTATTATTTTGTATTTCTAATTATATTATTAATCTACGGCTCTAAGCCTTCAGAATTTTTCAAAGAGAATCTCTCAAATTTTCTCCTTTAAATTTTTATAATTTACTTACCTTGGTTGTTGCACATTTAGAGTAGTAAATTTCTATATAACTATTTTATTTATATATAATATAAAAAAATAATTTATATTTCATATTTTATATAATATTAAAAATAAATAGACACAGCAAAATTGATTAAACCATTAAATAATAGATACTAAAACCTTGAAACCGTCATTACAAAACATGATCCCATATAAACAATCCGTGCTGTCAAAACCGAAACAAAAAAATATTCGAGAGAGGACTCACCGTAGAGGTAACGGCCCTACTCGCCACCTTTCAATCACAATGACTTTTTCGAATCAATTTAATATGAAAAAGGTGCAACAATGAGGAATGAAAGTCCTCCCTTCATGATTGACAAGTCATTTTATAAATTAAATCTCTTCATTTCAAATAATTTAATGACCCTCTGTACAAGCTCGAGGACACCTATTTTTGGGAAGACCATTTGTATTTTTTTTAAGGCAAGTTTGATGGGAATCAAATAACACAATTTAATTTTATTAAAAATGAGATTTTAATGTTAAAATTACAATTTTATTACATAAATAATTCAAAACCATCAATTACCTTAAATACTCAAAATATATAATTTCAATCACTGAAAACTACCCTTTACTACAAACTCACATAACACAAACCTTCTTTCTTTAGAAAAGATAACCGTAACTCCAGTGCTATTCAATTTATAAGTTTATACCAACTTCATGTTGCCCAATATAATATGTAAATAAAAAGTATCACTGATCTATGCAAGTGTCATACAGGCATCTTCACTATTTTGCAAGTGTGGTACATATGAGAGTTGGCTACAAAGGCACAGATTCAAACAGTGTTTTCATAACAAAAGTTTTCGTTTCCTTGTCTGGAACGCTGAAGCCATCTCGGTATATGTAGAGGTGGTGGAAAGCTCTGGTTATGTCAAAAGCATGTTTCCTGGAAGAGATTGGAACATTGCTGTCTGCTCTGAGAAGTTCGCAATTTAATCCTTTGATTACTTCACTAATCATGGCGTTGACATGATTGAGAGCATCTTCCTCTGTTGACTCGGGATTGTCTTTCATATAACAAGTTATAGCCGAAGCTTCTTCTCCACGGGCAATGTCAGCCTGCATTCGGCCACTCCATTGACAGTATCATCATCATTAATCATCCAATTAAAAACAAAAACCAGTTTTAAAATCAATGTGCAAACAAACTTTTTGCATTTGCATTTGCATTCACATTCGATATAGCAAGTGAGTACTGTTAGCACCTTGTAGCAGCGTGTGTCACCTCGTAGTCGAAGGAAAGAAGATGCCAAATCATTGAACCTCGACGGAAAATCAATTTCCTGAACAATGTTATCAGGAAGCGGTGCGTCCAATGTGAAGATGGGTTGCAATGTAGCTGTGCGATAACCAGAGCTAACTTTACCGTTCTCGTAGTACTCCTTGAACGTAGGCAGACAACCACTGGAGATCCACTTTGCTTCTTCCATAAACGAATCAAGATGAGCCTCCCACTGCACAAACAACGAAAAACTAACTAAATACCAGGCCAAGCTAATATTTTCACATAATTATTTGTTTCTACAACTATGTGTAAGCTTTAGTATTGTCCATACAGCCTTTCGAACATAATTGAGCGTGTTTCGCCCTTGAGTCTTCTCCGCCTCTTGCGCCAGTTCATTTACAGTTTCTAACACGGCCATGTACACCCCCTTCATATATTCTGGAAGGTGCTCTATCTCCGAT
The DNA here is from genome assembly GCA_001517045.1 of Pseudotsuga menziesii. Classification (NCBI taxonomy): domain Eukaryota; kingdom Viridiplantae; phylum Streptophyta; class Pinopsida; order Pinales; family Pinaceae; genus Pseudotsuga; species Pseudotsuga menziesii. The sequence continues at coordinate 274,117 of LPNX010822239.1, read as the reverse complement.
AAATCCCATCTGGTCATATGTCATTATAAGCACAAATTCTGGTAAAAAACAGGCGATTCCTGCAAAAACAGTATACAAGTAAGCTAATATTCTTTTAAATTTCATTGAAGTGATTATCACCACCTCTTGACTGCGGCTGTGAAAAGCTCGAGCTCCGCCATCGTTCCATAAGTGTCGTACATATCATCCAGAACAGTTAGAAGATGACACAGTTTGGTAAATCCCAATCTGAATGCATAATGTTTCGGCTCAAGCGAGATGCTAGAGGCCAAAGCGTAGTATTCCACATGACGATGCCGAGTGAAGGTCAACAAAGGCACGCCGGACTCTTTCCACCATCTATAAACACAGATTTCATGGATTTACATTATTGAATATTAGCCCACTCACATCATAGTTTTTCTATAAATAAGATATCCAATTACACGGTTCACATCACCTCAATACGCTTTCTAACTCGCTCTGTTGTAAGGAGTGAAAGATATTGAACTCCACTTTTCCAAGTTCTAAAAGCTTCTCCCTGTTCATAAATGGCGTCCTCAGAAAAGAAAATGCAGACTATCAATTGAAAATTCTCTAGAGAAATTTTACTACATAGGGAAATTAATAATGGGATAATTAGTCATACTTGTTCTTATTGAACGATGGACTGGTATCCTGTCCGAACAAGTCAATGTAATTCCTTGCTTCCCATCTTGGCAAATTTGTGTGCCAACCATATTCCATAACGTACTCTATCTGCAAACCACATAATTGAAACGGTTGAACTCATATAACAACACCGCATCCGATACAAACAAAATAAAGTGATATGATATGAGATTTAGCAGGTAAGTAATATCACTACTTCTCACCTCCCGTGAAAGGCTGGAGACAGGAGGCATTTGTAGAGCTTCTTTCAAATACGTAGACGAGAATATTTCAGCCTCTTCCATAACTTTCTCACCAGGGAAGGCAATCAGGGAAGCCCGATATAAATTAAGAACGCTTCTGATCTCTTCCTCCGTGTGACTGGGGGAGCATACAAACTGCCCATTTTGGCCTTGAAAAACTTTCAGAACCTCTGAAATGAAATCTTTTATAAACGTCCAAGAAGAAAGAAAAAAATGATGTACTTGACAGAGTTTTCAAAACAAAATTACATATTCAACTTAAATTTAAATGACAATTTGGTCCAACCATGAGTGTTTTTTTTAATAATATGTGAATATATACCTGAAGACACAGGGTATCCATGTAGTCGAAGGGTTCGAAACCCCAAAGCAGTTGTGTTTAGATCAAGAACCGCAGCACTCTCTCTCCCAATGCATTTTTTTTTCCAATAACTACATGCCAAAATAATTGTATTTCATATATTAAGCATAAAGAAATTAATTTAATTGTTAAGTTCTTCTACCAGAGTATCAAGGAGAACTGTAATTCCATGTCTAATGTTATGTTGAATTGAGTTGGTATCTAATATACTTTAATAAAATAATAGTTTAGAATGTCTAACTCTAATCTATATTTCTTGCTATGAGTGGAGCCATCATTTATTTCTTTGAACCCTATAAAATATTTTATCTATTTGAATGCTTATGCTAATGAATCTATGCTAAAAATGATAAAAAACTAACCTATAAACATAATCTAATGCTACTTTTATCTCATTTTTAAAATGTCTATCAATCCCCAAACGTTCAACGCTATCGACCATCCAAAGGCGTTGAATGATATCATTGCCGGGACTTGTTAATTCTCCATTTTCAATAAAATTTGTATCGAACATCTCCTTTACTTGCCCAGTAAGTATGTCGGCACGTTCACGGTAAGAAGTTACCTAGCCCATAGACATTAAATACTGTAAATTAGAGGAGAAAATGAAACAAAAGAAAGAACACGCAGAAGAATAAAACTGAAATGAAGCTAATTACCCACCCCATGAAGCGTTGAACTTGAGAGGGACTGTATGACATCATCGTCCCATATATGGGAATGATAATCGCCTATGCGTCGTTGTATACCATCGTTACCAGAGACGGCGGTGGTGAAACTCATGCTCATGAAAGCTGGTGTCATCAATTTCCATTCCCTGTACCTTCGGAGATTTGGGATTGTTCTGCCGATAATCTTACCATCATCGGTAGGACTCATCAACGATTTGTGCAGGCCGCACGATTTCGAAGACAACGGTATTACAGAAACAAGGGACATTCCTTCGCTTATATGATATGGTAGCTTTTGGGAATAAGAGATCACTCAAAATAATGAACTAGAATTTGTGGTAGAAAACTCTTACTGCCACTGGGTACACTGGGTAGGGTATAGAGAGAGCGCTTCTTGCCCGAATTTGACAGCAAATTCTGTTAGTGGCAGGGTATATAAGGAGAGAGCTTCTTGCCCATGGACGATACCGAATTTGACAGCAAATTCTGGTAACAGTACTCAAATTGACTGATGTTTGATCTGAAATTCCAACCCTGATAAGTAGATACCCTATACTTGTCGGCACGCTCTCGCAATTTTATGCTCTATTCGGGCATCTGTCGGAAAGTTCCTTTATTTGTCGGGATGTGCTTGCTCCAAGATTACATAGATACATTTGCCACGTTGTTTTCTCATTATTAAATTTATGATGTCTTTCTTGTAGCATTTTATACTCTACTGCATGCTATTTAATATTCTACTGCATGTAATATATATATATATACCAGTTGTCTGAAGAGCGGATTTTTTTATTTCTATTTCCATCTAGTTTTTACCAGTTTTCTGTCATGAATCTTCACTGAATTTTCAAAACCTTTAAAAATATTGCTAAATCTTACATAAAACTGATGGTAGGGTTTTCTGTCAACCTGATTTAATTTCTGAACTTAAAATCGTTCAACAAACAACAGAAATTACAGATTTTGTAGATTAAATTCACTGGATTAGGGCATAAATTCTGGCTGAAAAGTCAAAAAGTCCCCTAGTTAGACAGCTCCTATATATATATTTGGCTAAAATATTTTGAAGTTTGAAACTGTTTTCTATTTTTTTTAATACAATCTATCCATTATAGTAAATCAAATAACACACAAACTACCAATAATACCAAAAACCATACCATGATAGAACACATCAACTATCACATCAAATCTCTTAAATAGTAAAAACAATATCGCCGAGTACCATTTTTTTTTTCTTTTACTGTTCACTCTGAATCTGGTAAACATGATGGGCTGCCAATTTTTCTTCATGTGGGGTCGTTGTAGAAGGTGCTTAGGTACTCCGAGTCTCCGAGCAGATGCTCTTTGATGAAACGGGCCTACAAGCGGGTCCTAATTCCAATTCCAGTGCTGGTCATCATTAATAGAGAGACATTTAATGGTCCATATATTTCAGTATGATATCTAATTAATTCTCTCAACTGTCCTCTGTCTACGTTAGATTGGAAGGAAGACGAGCAAGATAAAAGACAACTAAAACTTCTCTCTTTTCTGTTAATTTTTATAAAAGTAAGTTAAAATTATTCCTTGAAACTGTTATTTTCTCAGTTTTAACAATTGTAATTGTTTTTACTGAACTTAAACCTTAATTATAAAACTACCCCAAGTTACCAAAATTGTAATTTGAATAAGCCAGAATTGCTTTGGCCTATTGTTGCAGCATTTTGATTAGCGCCTATACTGCTTCGAAGGAAGATAGCTTCACGGATTGTCCAAAAGGATTTATTATACGGTTGAAAGGACCGTAAAGGCATCCAGTCATTTTAATATGCCTATGCCCTATTTGAGCACAGCCTTTTTATATCTTCATGGATTGTCCAAAAGGATTTATTATACGGTTGAAAGGACTGTGAAGGCATCCAGTCATTTTAATATGACTATGCCCCATTTCAGCACAGCCTTTTTATATCGTTTTATCTTTGCTTTGGAAAAGATTGTCTCGCTTTCTAGATGGCATCTTTAGATGTTTGAAAAATTATGCTAAATTATCATTTTGTTTGTTTAAAAAATATATCTTTTTATTTTTAAATAAAAAGCTTCAATTTTTATATGTTTAAAAATTGTTTTATAAATTATTCAATAAAGGAGATTTACAAATAGCCAAAGACAGAACTTGTGCCTTGGCTCATCTTGCCTCTCCTAGTTTACATGGATTTATAGCATATCTTACACAGTTACATACAAGTGTTTAATAAATTCTGCATTAATCTATATTATATTTTTAAGTTGTTTAGAAGATGCCATATCCACATCTTTAGTTGCCAGCTCAACATTTTTGGGAAATTTGTTGTCACTATTTTCAACAATCTCCACCTTGACAACAATTTACCTGATACCTTGTCCTTTTTTTATTCATCACCTTTCCTGCAATCCAAGAGAAGGCAAAACACCATTGCAGCTTTTGTAAATAGTAAATTGATTATGTTAACATGTCTATGCAACTTGCTCCAGTATGAACTACCCCACCTCCATTAGTAATTTGTGTTACATAATGAAACCTTGTCCCATTTTTCATAACTTGAATTGTTTGTCAAATGTACAAAAGTTTGACCCACATTCACGTGAGACATAACTTGAGGTATATCTGTAAATTCTAAATCCACATAACAATAGTCTAAATCACTTCAACCATTGTGCAACCACTATAGGTGATACTTGTGCCTCTAAAATACTAAAGCACCCATTTTACTACTTCTTTTGGATTGACCAGTGAGAACACCAAGTGCATGTGAAATATCTAACCATTTCATCACATGGCATCAAACTAGCATACGATAAAAGAGACATATTACCCTTATCCTTTTCTTCTTCATTACTTGGACATAAACATGAACAAAAAATTATAATGGAAATCCAAAAGGATGTTTACTCGTTTTATGTTATTCATACCAAATTTCATGAGTATCCTAACCGTGTACTCCTGTAGTGATAACCAAAAGCTTACCATCAATCGATTCTCTCTATACATCTATGCCCAAGATTGTTTTGTTGTTCCCAAATCCCTCGTCTTGAACATCCAAGCCAATTGAGGCAACCTCTTGACCTTAACCATGCTTGTGCTTGCTACAAGCATAATGTCAACTATCTAAACACCAAGATAGTGAATACCATAAACACAATGGTTATATTCATTTCTAGTAAAACTTGACTCACCATAAAAAAATCAAACATCATGTACTAATTGCCGAGGTATCATTAGGCCATACAATGAATACTTGATCTTGGAAACAAATCTTTTGTTGAGATCTTGAACAAACCTTTTTGGTTGTTTTGTATACATATATCCTCATCAAATCATCCATATCAAATCATCCCTGGAAATAATTGTGCTAGCATCTAGCCATAAGAACTAGTGCTAACACTACATGAATAAAAACAAGTTTGAAATGTACCTTCCATCTTATTTTGTGAGAAGAGAATCATCAAACACAACATCTATGTTAATGATGATCTTGTGTGTAATAGGATCCCACAATTTGTAACTTTTAACACCATCACCACAACCAATAAAGATCTACCTGTCTGATTTGGGTCCTATTTAGAATGTTGATAAGAGCATAAACATAACAATCAAAGAATTGAGTAAGTATAGGAAAGGGAAATGTCTTTGTATTAATATATGGATGAGAAAGAAGTACAATAAAAAAGCCTTGATGTCAATGGCTTCTATCTCAACAAGAATGTCTACAATCTCCTATGACTATGAAGACCTCTCCAACCACAAGCTAACTCTACTGTTCCACTGATTCAGACTTCAAGCTAGCAGCATAAGGGTGCTTTTTCTAGCCCCCTCCAATCTCCTCATGAAGGCTTCATTTATAGGCCTAGAACTCAAAAGATGACTTGGAAAAAGGATAGAACGAGATCCCTATAGGTGAGGGACGTGAATGCCACCTCTCCCAAGCATATAGGAACTAACCCTATGGAAGCTTCTGCATGGAAGCTTCCAGAAGCTTCTTTTTTCTCATTTTCTCACCATCGACGCTATTAGCAAAACTGACAAAGGCGTCCATCTAGGGTTTTTGCCAAAGAAAGGAGACAACGAAATGGGTCACTGAGCTAGGCGCCGCCGGTGCTCTGTGTGAAAAACATGAAGGCCCAGTCTGTTCTAGGTATGGGAAAAAAGTGACCAAGTTGACTCAAATCAGGCTTGCTGGGAGGTTGAAAGCCAATATGAAATTATAGTGAAGGATGACAAGCAGTGTGAGATTTCTAGGTGCAACACATCGTGTATCAACAAATCATCCTCACACTAGTATTTCGCTATCAGTGTTGTCAAACTCCGACACATTGTAGAGGGAGAAGAATTCCCTGAACGACCTGCCATATCAGTTAGCCAATGCGATCTCTCCTTAGATAACAGCGCTTCTTTTGTTCGTGAATGAGACGGTCACTCGGATAATCACTTTGTAGAAGCAGATTTCATACCCGCTGCGTTCTGGAAGCTCGGTGCTTGAGATAATGAAATAGGGAAGACGGAGGAGGAAAAATCGATGAGTATCTCTTCCTTGTCTCCTTCCTCATATACGAAACCCTAACTACCATAATCATCTTCAAAGAAAAACACATAACCAGTTGTCCTGAAGATCACCATAGCTTATATTAAATTGCAATTTCCGCTCCTACCCCTTAACGGGGCTCTGATACCAAATTGATAGCCTAAACCGAGCCGACTAAACTTGGGTTTAGGGCTCAGTCTAAATTCAAATTTTCACGCCGACCAATTTACTTTTTCCACCAGTCGGGTGAAACTTGTCTATGTCCGACTAGACAAGTTTACAAATTTTAGTCGGTACTTCACTTGACCAAATTACTCCGACTAACTTGTCCGACTGATTTTTACCTCGACCACTTTTACTCCGACCAAGTCGGCTCTCCGACCAAGTTGGCTGCTTTAGTCGGCTGACCAACCAACCACTCTAGTCGGCTCTTCGACTACTCTAGTCGGCTCACTCTCGTCGGCTTACTTTGGTCGAAATCTGCAGGATATGATTCTAAGTCTAAAGACTTAAGAAATTACAAATGCTTTTCACCTGTGAGTAAAATGAAGTAAAATAGGCAGATTTACAAATCCAAATAACTTATGAGAAACATGTGCCAAATATGTAGGAACAGACTTGAGTCGACCAATGTGCCGTAAAACCTGGAACTTTCACGCAGTGAGATTTTTATGGGTTCTTGTTCTTTTACCTATCAGTAACTGTAAAAGACATTTACAGAAGTAAATCTGGAAACATGAGCAGCCAAATAATCATGCATTCAACCACAAACTATTTCATATATTAACTATGCTGAAATAACAAAGTACTACAAACTTGTTGATTACAAAATGGTCGATCCAGACTTGTCCGACCAGACTCGTCGGTCTACAGAGCTTCAGCTCGTCGACTAAATTGCATGTACAGAAGCTTGAGCTTCAACTGTTCTTCCTCACCCGGAGTTCCTCTGCTGTCTACTACCTGTGTTCTTGTGTTCTTCCTGTGTTCTGATTTACAACAATGCTTCTTCTATTTATGGGCAATTTGAAAATTGCTACTTCATGGGTCAACTGACCTGCCATTAAAGGCTGTAATAACTGCTACCTAATAACTTAGCTTCTGAAATAAATTCGACTGGACTATGTTGTCTTCTCGAAGACTTTTCCTCCTTGCCAGACTGGCAGACAAGATTTCGACTTGTACGGCCTCTGACAAAGTCGGCTGAAAGTTGCGTACTAAGTCGGCTGAAGATTGCGTACTGTTCTGCGAGTAATTACCATTTTCCAACACTCCCCCTTAATTATGAGCAGATGGGGTTTTTAAAACAAAAATTACAAAATGTCTCAGAGCTTAGACATGCTCTGTTTATGACAGAGTTCACTTTGGGGAACTTGTCATTCCAAGATAACTACGCAGATACTGGAATGTGTCCTTTGCTAATGGCTTTGTGAAGATGTTGGCCAGTTGGTCTTCAGACCTGCAAAATTCCAAACAAATTTCCTTGTCGTTCACCAACTCTCTTATAAAATGAAACCTTGTGTCGATGTGCTTGGTTCTCTTGTGAAACACATGATTCTTTGATAATGATATGGCTGAATTGTTGTCACAGAAAATTGTTGTTGGTTCTTAATGGTTCTGTGACAAGTCTTTTAAGACTCTCCTCATCCAGACAGCTTGACATGCAGCACTTGTCGCTGCAACATACTCTGCTTCAGCTGAAGATAGAGTTACTATGGGCTGTTTCTTTGAAGCCCATGAAACAACACCTGTACCAAAGTGAAATGTGTATCCAGATGTGATTTTCCTGTCATCTATGCTGCCTCCATTGTCACTGTCAGTGTAACCAATGAGTTTAAAATTTTCTGAGGTTGAATACATAATACCAAGGTCTTTTGTGCCACTTACATACCTCAAAATTCTTTTACCTGCTTGCCAATGTGAGTCTTTTGGTGACTCCATGGACCTTGAGATCAGACTTACACCATACATGATGTCTGGTCTTGTTGCTGTCAAATACATAAGGCTGCCGACAAGCCTTTTGAACAGCGTAGGATCTACAGTGGATCCTTCATCATCCTTGCTCAATTTTAAACCTGTTATTACTGGTGTTGGGGCTGTCTTGCAGTTAGACATGTTAAACCTTTTTAAAACTTCACTTGCATACTTAGACTGTGATATAAAGATACCACTTTCACACTGCTGAACTTCAATGCCCAGAAAAAACTTCATAAGCCCCAGATCAGTCATTTCAAATTCACTTTCCATGACTGTTTTAAAATCTGCTATGCCATAATCACCAATAAATATTAAATCATCTACATACAGGCAGACAATTAACATCTTACCTTGCTCATCGACTTTGGTGTACAAAGTCGGTTCACTTTCACTTCTGTGAAATCCATTTTCAATGAGATAGGAATCAATATGACTGTACCAAGCTCTAGGAGCTTGCTTCAAACCATATAATGCCTTTTTCAGCCTGTACACTTTGTGCTCTTGACCTGGAACTTCATACCCTTGTGGCTATTCCACATATACTTCCTCTTCTAGATAGCCATTTAAGAATGCCGACTTGACATCCATTTGATGAACATGCCATTTGTTTTGTGCAGCAATGGCCAAGACTGTTCTGACTGTATCCATGCGTGCAACAGGTGCAAACGTTTCATTGAAGTCGATGCCGGGTTGCTGTGTGAACCCTCTTGCTAGCATTCTTGCCTTGTGATTTTGCACATTCCCATCAGCATCTTGCTTTGTCTTATAAATCCATTTGACACTGATTACATCCTTGTCTTTTGGTACATCGACCAGTTCCCATGTCTGGTTTTTCTCAATGCATTCTATTTCTTCATCCATGGCTTGTGCCCATACTTATTCTTCAACAGCTTCTTCAAATGTTAGTGGATCATATATAGGAGAAAATAATGCAAACAGAGAGAATGAATTGGGTGTACCAGCTTCATATATCTCCCGCATACTTCTTGTCTTCAACGGTTCTGTCGATGTCGACCTCGACGAAATGCTTGATGGAGTCTGCTGTCCTCTTGGTGTACTTGTCGGTGTAGCTTGAGCTGCTACTTGTGTCGATGGTCCTTGTGCTGAACCATGTCTTGGTGTCATGGGAGTCGACGGTGCTCCGACCGGTTGACTTACATGTGTTATTTGAACCACTTCCTCTTCCATATCATCATTGTCAATGTTCGACACAATCTTGACATTTGTGTCGACGGTTCCATCCCATGATTCGTTCTCGACAAATTGAACATCTCGACTGATTATCACTTTCCTTGGGACAGGGTCATACAGCTTGTATGCTTTTCTGTCTTCTGAATAGCCGACAAAAATACATTTCTGTCCCTTCTTGTCTAGCTTCTTTCTCAGCTCATCTGGAATATGAGCATATGCAACACAACCAAAAACTTTTAAATGTGAGACACTATGATTCATACCTGTCCATGCTTCTTGGGGAACTTTGTTCTTTACACTCTTTGTCGGACACCGGTTCATAATGTATACAGCAGTGGCGACTGCTTCACCCCAATACTCATTTGGCAAATGCTTGGCTGCT
>LPNX010822239.1:249687-261559 GCA_001517045.1 Pseudotsuga menziesii | reverse complement strand
TTGCATGTACAGAAGCTTGAGCTTCAACTGTTCTTCCTCACCCGGAGTTCCTCTGCTGTCTACTACCTGTGTTCTTGTGTTCTTCCTGTGTTCTGATTTACAACAATGATTCTTCTATTTATGGGCAATTTGAAAATTGCTACTTCATGGGTCGATTGACCTGCCATTAAAGGCTGTAATAACTGCTACCTAATAACTTAGCTTCTGAAATAAATTCGACTGGACTATGTTGTCTTCTCGAAGACTTTTCCTCCTTGCCAGACTGGCAGACAAGATTTCGACTTGTACGGCCTCTGACAAAGTCGGCTGAAAGTTGCGTACTAAGTCGGCTGAAGATTGCGTACTGTTCTGCGAGTAATTACCATTTTCCAACACAAATATGAAATATTAGCATACAAAGGTTGCATAGAAGGAAACACAACACATATAGTTGATTACTTACAATCAACATTTATAGAAAATGAGCTCTTTCAACAAAGTCTATTATAAACATATAAAAAAAACTACTTTCTAAATAACTCTACGAATACTAACATTTCACCATTATTGGTCCCTGCCATCAGGCTGCAGGGACTCTATGAACCGGCTTGCCGCCATTTACATTAGTCTTTGCACAGAAACCAAGTATTTTGCACTGAAACCAAGTATTTAACCAAAGTTTTATGCATATCTCGTTTACTATAGCCTTTATCTCGACCAATGAAAATGTTTCGACCGTTATATTGGCCAATCAACAACTTAGACCTCTTATTTGGCCTCAAATCTAGGCCATTTTCACTTTTTAAGTTTCAAACTTAGGGTTAAAGTACCAAAACATCATTGAGATCTAATTGATAGATTAAATAAATTAATGCTATAGCATTAGTTAGCAAACATTAAATGTTAGCCATAATATAATTTTTTGTTTACCTTTCATTTTGGTTGGATCGCTGGATTCCTGCATGTTTGCCGTGTGTTTACCTCCATGTATTCTCGGTGTACTCATTTCATACTCATTTCCACCGCCTCTACCGCCTCTAGCTACCACTCACTGCCACAGCCTCTTCAGCGCTTCAAACCTAGAACATTGCTTACAATTATCATAAAGGGAAGGAGGATCTGCAATATGAGGCCACCCAGGGATCGCCTCTTCACTGCTTCAAACCTATTTCAGAACATTGCTTACGGTTATCATAAAGCAAGGGCCTGAGGATCTTCAATATGAGGTTGGAGGATCTGAGGTTGGAGGATCTGCAATTACATAGCTCTGTAAGTTCTTTAATTGCATAGCTCTGTAAGTCGTTTCAATATTTCATTGTAAAAATAGATTACCATATTTTCAATTTATGTTTGTTGAATGTGCTTATTCAATCTCTCACTACTAATCGTGCTCATATTTTTCGAGTATTGAAATACATATATGAATGAACTTGAGGCTTGGTTGTAGAGATGATTCTTCAATAGGACATGTTTACATAAAGTATTGCTCAACATTAAAAATATATGCATTGAGTTCTCTTTGGATTAGTTAGAAATAAGAACTGTTTGTAATAGGAACAAGAAAACTAGCCAAAGTTGATGGATATTCCTTTCAATTGGGTATCAAACTAAACGAACTTGAAGTTCCAAAAGATCTAAATTTTACAAAATTTTCAATAAGTCCATAAAACACAACTCCAAAAGCTAGAAAGAAAAGAAGAAAGCTATCTGTACAGCCATAAGCATCGGCTGGTATGTTCTAAAGTGCTGGTATGTTCTAAATTTTTACAACATGCCCATCAAGTATGCCTATGGTTATCATGAATTAGAATAGTCTGACCCAAGAAATCAACAAACCCTAGTTTTTGTTAAAACTTGTGATTTTATATGTTGAAGCCAGGGGAGTCAAATAACGAAAGATAAACTGAATGAAGTCCGATCATTTTCACTGGTTTCCAGCATAGGTCAAATCAATTTTCATTGTTAAAATCAAACTCCAACATTAATACTACTTTAAATGGAGTTTAAAGCTAATAATATTTATGGAAGCACAAATTAAGCAAAGATCTAAAACTGGTGTCTCTGAAAGATGATGGGAGACGAGGAGCTACAAATTCAAGGTATGTGACATAATTTGTAGGCTTTTCACAAAGTAAACACGAAAATATTTTCAATGTGGGGCAAACCCTAACTTGGAATTAAAGGGAAGTGTAAAACTATGCTGGTTTGATAATCGAAATATTTATTAGTGCGCACCTTAAATACGCCCTCGGGAGGCTTAAATCAAGCTTCAAGGTATTTAGGTAAGGAATCTGTCAACACTGAGCAGGTAGTAGGATCGACCCTCACAAATTGCTAGTTTATGCTCATAAAATTGGTTATATGCGAACTGTCGAGTTTCCTGTAAACATTTGAACAATCATAGATTAAGACAGAGGTCACTGGAAACAACCACACCTATTCTTGCAAACTATAATGGCAAGTTTTCTTTAAAAATAGACAATTCTTACCTCTTTGCTTATCGTATCTGTGTTTTTGAGGAGCAACTTCACTCGTCCTCGACTAACTATTCTTTTCTTTTCATATGGCTCCTTTCCTCGAGAATTATGGCCAGATGAATCAACTCTCGACTCAATTCTGTCTTGCTGAATATGTAGTCAAAAAATTGTTTACTTCCATGTTATTGAACGATTTGCCATTGTAAAATGGGCAGGCTGGGAAACGTTAAAATTGCTTGCTTTCCAGACGTATGGCCTGTGCAATTCGCTATAATTTCTAGAAGAATGTAACTCCTTGCACATTGTTGTTGTTTTTTACCCTCCCCTTGTTTGCAAAGCACTCAGAAGCGTAGTGGCCATTTTTATTGAATTTGAAGATCATTTTTCTTTCAGCTACCTTTTGTTTGGCTTGATCTTTCCATGCTTTATTGTAACAGAACATCTTGGAACACTAGCTAGCAAATGACAGAGAATCTCTTCTGCTGTGAACATCAGGTTGCGTACAGAATAAATAGAAACACTAGCTTATTAGGAGCATAATTTCATGGAATATAAAGGTATGCATGCTAGAATTGCAATTAGAGAAGCAAAACATAATACTTTATTGAGGTTATTCAGAAAATTCAGAAAAATCTTCTTATTTGCATCTTCTTTAGACAGATGCGAAAAACATGACTTCCATTCCATCCCGAGTTGCCTGGAGAAGCAATTGATTGTAACCTGAACAAAAGATACAGGTAAATGCATAGGGCTACAAAGGTTCACCTCATTTCCAGACATGGAATGACAGTTCCGAAACTCCGCCAAAAGGTGCATATGAGACAAAGCAGTCACCTACGCATACATGAAGGTGGGCACACAAATAATATCCTTTTGTCAAATTTCCAACGACGCGTGTTCTAGGAAGAGACCACCTGTTCCATGGACACCTTCGCAATTCCAACCTTTACATCTAGTCAAGCAACTCCACTTATGTTTCTCGGTCACTAGCTTCGAGGGTTCATCCTAGAAAAACAATAACATATGTCATTTGTCCAATGACGCGTGTTCTGGGCAGAGAACATGTGTTCAATGAATCTTCTCTGTTTTGGCTGTAACCCATGAAAAAATATTAACCTTGTTTAGGAAGACCAGTTACCTTGTTACCGATCTTTTCCATAGTTCGACCAAGTTACGTTATTGTTATATCGAAAGGGAATGCAATGCAAGCAGGACTGGGAATCCCACATAAATTGGTTACTCTTGAAAGTTAAATATGCATACAAACAAAACGCCTATCAGATGCTGCGATCCATTCCGGTAATTCCGAGGGTTTAAAAAGGCCATAAGTTACTAGCGCAAACACAAGCTAGTGAATGCTTAACTTGTTGCCGGGCATGACTATTTTAAAAATAAAATTTTGTTTTCTAATAAGTTTGTTTAAAATAAATTGTATTTTTATTTATATAAATGCAGTTAAATATGTAATTTATGTGGGTTATTTAAAATGAACTGTTGTGAATTGTAAATAAATAAATAAAGGACTATACAATTAAAAGTACAAGGTTCCAATTGACTGCCAGATGTGATTAAGTGCTTTTTTATTTTGTGTTTTTTTTTTTAAATTAACAATTTGTCTCTCTGCATCTCTAAAAAAGAGATGAATGATTTGCGATTTCTACCTTCGAAAAGTTTTTTTTTTTTTTAAATTATACACTGAAGTAATTTCAGCAATCCTGGTGTCATCATTATTCCCGGCAGCATTTGAACCATCAGCAATGAAAAGTTTTTTTTTAAATTATACACTGAAGTAATTTCAGCAATCCTAGTGTCATCATTACTCCCGGCCACATTTGAACCATCAGCAAAGCAAGAAAAGCAGAATGCTGTCTATTACATATTTATGCAAATTAAGAAAAATAGCAAAAATAGCAATAAATCTTTAAAAAATAGAGTTAAAATGCATTCTCTAACAAACTAAAAGTTTCCATTGCAGCTTCCCTATCAAATTAAGACACATACTAGGAACACTCCGGTATTTCACTAAGAACTTCTAACACTTTATTTGTTCTCATATTTATGAATTATAAAAATCACTAATGAATTGAAACTTTATTTCTTCATTTATTTCTACTTCTAGCATTTCACGATGTCAATATTCAACATAGTTATGTGAATTATATAAATTATGTTTTCGTGTATATGGTTGATTACTTTATATCCATTTGTAATTGCAAAACGTTGGTGAATTATGAGTGAAAAATTATTTTATGATTTCCTAGAATACATCGAGACATGTCTTCTTGCATGAGTTGCATAGGCATTTAGTTAGTTATCTATTAGAGGCATCCCTTAGGCAGGGACTTGCTGCGTTAGCAGCCCTTCTTGTTCTCTAACAAATCCATGTAAATGGATGGGTGTATTTCTTTGTTTATTAAATATCACTATAAAATGGATTATAAATATTAATAATATATTATTATTATTATTTTGGAATTGTTAAATAGTATAATTAGAGTGTTTTAAGGATGTTTGAAAATTTTGAGTTTATTTTTAATAATAAAAACTAAATTCAAATAATAGCAAATGACAATTTCAAATATATATATATAATTACCAATTTGATTCCAAAATGTTAATTTTATTAAAAAAATTATCTCCAATTTTATAAAATGAAAATAAAATTTGAATCATAGCAAATGGCAATTTCATAAAAAAATATTATCACCAATTTGAGCCAACAAAAAAAACGAAAATGCATGAAAGATTATTATATAAAGAAATTAAAATCAATAATGAAATCATTTTAAATTTTTGTATCGGTGAGCAACATAGAGCATCGCAATGAACATAGGTCCGACAACTAAAATTATCTTGCTCAACTTTGTCATAAATCTTCTATTATATGAATAATAACAAATTACACAAATACATATAGTAATTACATCTTGCTTAACTTTGTCATAAATCTGGTATTAAATGAATAATAACAAATTATACTAATTACTTTGATAGATATGTTTTTATTTGAGATTTGGGGTGGACTATGGCTTATGGTTTTTCATCTCTAGGATAAAACAAGTGTATTTGGAGATTGATTATATAGCAGTAGCTAGTTGATGAATGGATAGCTGGTAACAATACATGGATAACTCATAGCTGATGAATGGATGAATGGATAACCAACAATTCATACAGATAACATGTGAGATAAAAAAAAAATATAAAACTATAACTCATAATTGGTAAATGGATAAGAAAAAAATGTAAATGATAACATTTAGCTAAGTAAAAAAAAAAAAATTCCAAATTATTTTTCATTAGATAACTATTCTTAACCATTTGATCCATATCCACATAAGTATTAACACAAACTAGGTGTATTAATATATAATAAAAAGAAATACAAATACTAATCCCATGACTATTTACTAACATTACACTGTCTAGACTGTCTCTGTAATCTAAATGGCGAATGACAACAGTCTTACGTTTTTATGTGGGATAAGAAATCGGAGCTTCCCGTATACTTTGGCTGTGCTCAGTTCAATACCCAGCCACAGTATTTGACTGTCACACAGAATGGTAGGTTTGAATGAGCCAGCGCAACATAGAAATCTACAACTTAATTTCAATGGAAGAAGTTTCTACAGTTGAAGACAAGAAAGGTATTTCTGCTGAAGCAGAGGAGGAATTGAGAGTAAAAGGAGGGTTGTCCACGTCGTCTCCATTACCTTTTAACATTTGAACAACCCTAGCCATACATGGACGATCTCCGTAGTTATACTGGATGCACCACAATCCAACTTTTGTCATCAGCCTCCTCGCCTTTTCCACATCTTCCGCTTCAATTTCTCCATCTCTTCCTCCTCCCAATCGCATCCAGGACTCCTTACCCACAAGCATCTTGAAAGCCCACTCAGGGAAGTATAGCTGACTGGAACGGCTCACCTGCACATCAATATTCTTTCTTCCCCCGACAATCTCAAGCAAGAGCATACCGAAACTAAAGACATCTGATTTATCAGTGACAGGCCCATATCTTTGTCACACACCTCTGGCGCAACATATCCTGGCGTCCCTCTGCCCGTTGTCATTGATACATGGTCGTCTCCCTTGCCACTAAGTATTGCCAGACCGAAATCATAAACTTTAGGTTGGAAGTCGGCGTTCAACAAGATATTGGCAGGCTTGATGTCGAGGTGTATGATGCGCTTCTTGGTGTAAATATGCAATTCCACGAGCCGCACCCAAAGCGATTGAATACAATTGTTCCCACCTTAAGACTTGCTCCTCCTCTTCCTGAGCAAATAGAAATTTATGGAGAGACCCTTTGACCATGTACTCGTAGACCAGTGCGCTTGTAGGACTTTCGAAACAATAACCCAACAGAAGAACCAAATTGACATGATGGACCCGTCCAATAGTTGCCACTTCATTCATAAATTGGACTTCGCTGTGTCTATGCCTATCAAGAATATTAATGGCCACTAGAGCTTCATTGGAACGAAGCTTTCCTTTATACACCACACCATAACCTCCTTCTCCCAGTTTTTCTGCAAAGTTGTTTGTGATCTTCTTGAGGTGGGAGAGTGAATATCTAGTTAGCATTTCATAAGCATATTCCTTTAGAAATATCTCCACTTTTGAAGTGGAGCTCCCAAGACCAGGTTTTCTCTTCTTGACATAAAATGTTAAGAACAGTACTAGTGCTATTGCAGTAAGCGCTACTCCTGCGGAGCAACCTAGTGAAGTAAACAGGTTGATCTATCAATGTGATCTTCCTCCAACCCCATATAGATAAATGGAAAGCAATTGATCGTAGGTTTAAAGCGGACAAAAATAATAGTAAGAAATCAAAATTTACCTATTATAATCGCTGTAACGCGGCCATAACACAAGTACCATAAGTATCAGGAAGGATTCACATATATACGATAGGATTCACATATATACATATAATAATATCGTGTTCTTTAAGATGTTTAAGATGCGTCAAACGAGAAGATGAAGATGGGCCTCACACCAAATCCATAACATTTGAACTGAACTAGTAGATCCAGGTAGTTTTGTTGCAGAAAGTTAAAATAGAGCATACCGTGGCCGGGGCATTCGCGGGTGCGGGGTCCATCCTTGCAATGGCAGGCGAACGGCTGGTTTGAATTCAAAATGTTGTAACCACATATGCCATGACTTGCTTGACATTACTGTGTTGAAGAGGATGACATTATCGATAACTGTGTTGAAGAGTGTAATCTCACCCATAGTTAAGCTAGTGAATTAGGTAACCCACGGTATTTATTCACTTATATAGTATTTGCCCATAGTATTGTTGTTTTCCATTTCCTATTTAACAGCTTTGAATAATGAGAAGGCAATCATCTGCCCATGTGTTTTCTGTTACTCCATTCTATTCTTTCACACTCTCTGCATGTTATTGACTCTGAATAATGAGAAGGCAATCACCTGCATGTGTGTTTTATGTTACTCCATTTTATTCTTTCGCACTCTCTGCGTGTTATTGGTAAATGGTAACCCACTTCATACTTCCCACCTCAACGACTACCTATTTTTCCATAGAACATCCCGCAATTGGAGACTCAGAGTCGTACAAACCCCAATAGACACTTTCATTGCATTTAGACAGCTGGAATTCATGCGGTTTATCACACTTGTACACCCTAAGCGTCCGGTTTTCTTTACCCACAATATTGAAGTCGGCGTCTGCATATCATGAAGACGATATCTGCAAACTGAAGGGATGATCTAAAAGTTGGCAATGCTCGCCCCTGGCAATAAGAAATTTATGAGAGTAAAATGACACAGGCCGTGAAGAACCTCAACAAATCAATAACTTATTACATGAATGAGTGTTACATATAAAGGAGATCAAAACCGTTATCTACTGTTAGATAACGAGATTATTAACTAGATTTTACTAACTAATAATTGAAATATTATTTACAATGTAATCCCGAAGGATTATTCAACATTCCTCCCTTAATCCGAAGGGACATCTCACATGCCAAGCTGCATTCTAAATTTTTCAAACTTTTCACGGCCCAATGCTTTAGTAAGGATATCTGCAATTTGCTCTGAAGTAGGACAATGTGTCAGATGAATGGTTTTGGCCTCAACATGATGTCGAATCAAGTGATATTTGGTGTTGATATGTTTGGTTCGATCATGGAATTTTGGATTGTTGACCAATTGAATTGCAGAAGTGTTGTTAACAAAGAGAGGCGTTGAAGTCATTTGTTTCTCCTGCAAGTCTTCAAGTATTTTACGAAGCCAAATGATTTCTTTTGTGGCTTGAGATGCTACAACATATTCGGCTTCAGTTGTAGAATCAGCAGGAACAGGTTGCTTCCGTGATCTCCATGTGATAGCTGCTGATCCAATGTTCATCAAATAACCTGAAGCAGAGACCCCATTCTCTTTATCTCCATCAAAATCAAAATCTGAATAACCAGTGAGATGAAAGTTTGAAACTTTAGAATATTTGATGCCATAAGATTGAGTGCCTTTTAAATATTTGAGCACTCGCTTTGCCGCATTCCAATGACCTTCACAGGGATGATGCATAAACCTGGAAAGTATTCCTACAACAAAAGTTATGTTAGGACTAGTAGTAGTAAGATAAATTAAACTTCCAACAAGCTGCCTGTACTTTGTTGGATCTTCAAATGTGCTACCTTCATTTGAAGTAAGCTTTAGATTCTGCTCCATTGGTGTTGAAACGAGATTACAATCTTGCATACCAAATTTGTTTAATAACTCTCCAACATATTTTTTTTGAGAAATGAAAATGTGCTTTGGTTTTTTATCTACTTCAATTCCTAAATAATAATGTAATAATCCCAAATTTGTCATATCAAAAGCCTTTTTCAACTCTCTTTTGATAAATACTATATAATTGTCATTATTACCTGTGATAAGCAAATCATCCACATAGACAACTAGATATACAACCGATATTCCAACTTTCTTGACAAATAAAGTTGCATCATCTAGATTGAAGTGCTTATAATTCAATTTGAGAAGATGCTCAATTAACTTTTCATACCAAGCTCGGGGTGCTTGCTTTAAACCATATAAAGATTTGACTAATTTGCATACCTTCTGTTCTTGACCTTTGATAGCAAAGCCTTCAGGCTGATCCATATACACATCTTCTTTTAAGTCTCCATTCAAAAATGCGGTTTTAACATCCATGTGATGTATCTTCCATCCTTTTTGTGCTGCTAATGAAAACAAAGTTCGAATTGTGCCCCACTTAGCTGTAGGAGCAAATGTTTCTGTGTAATCAACACCTTCTTTCTGTGCATACCCTTTTGCTACAAGTATCGCTTTATGTTTGTTAAGTGAACCATCTTCTTTATACTTATTTTTATATATCCACTTGCATTCAATCGCTTTGGTTCCAATTGGAGGGTTCACCAACCTCCAAGTTCCATTTTTTATGAGAGTATCATACTCTCTTTACATGGCACTTTTCCATACATCACTATTTACTGCTTCTTGAAAAGATGCAAGTTCATCAAATGTATGAAAGTTTAATTCACAATCTAATGTTACAAAATCATCATACCTTTTAGGAAATTTCTTAGTCCGCATTGATCTACGAACTTTTTCTTGTTGTGGTGTTTGCTCTGTTTCTTCTTTAAGAGCAGGTTCTGCATTATCCATGATACTTAGTTTATCCATTCCATAACAATATCATCAACTGTCTCATCTTCTGTTTCATCAACTTGTGCATTATAATCATCAACTTGTGTATTAGAAGGAAATTCCAAAACTTGACCTTGACTTAGAACAGGAATCCCCCCTTCAAGATTTGGAAGTTCATTATCCATTTCATGATAGATTATTTTAGAATGAAATCTATCAAGCTGAGCAAGTTGTTTATCAATAGTGAGTGCATCTTTCTCAAACTCAAGAAATATAACATCTCTAGAAACAATAAACTTCCTCAATTATCTTCATCATACAACCTATAAGCTTTAGAAGTATTAGAATATCCCAAAAAAATACACTTCTGACTTCTTGCTCCCAATTTATGTCTTTGTTGCTCAGGAATCAAAGCATAACATGTGGAACCGAAAATTATAAAATGCTTGATAGCTGGAAGATGATCATGCCACATTTCATAAGGTGTTTTGTTTTGTAGTACAACAGAAGGACATCTATTCTTAATGTAGACAGCACAAAGAACTGCCTCTCCCCAAAACATTAACTTGACATTTTTAAAAAACATCATTGATATTACCATATTCAAGAGTGTCCTATTCATACGTTCTACTACACCATTTTGTTGTGGATTATAAGGAACAGTTGTTTGATGTTTAATACATTCTCCTGCAAATATTTTTCAGACTCTTGAGATGTATATTCACCACCGTTATCAGTTTGAAGGGTTCCAATAGTAAGTTGAGCTTCATTTTTAATCCATAAGTGAAAATTTCTGAATGTATCAAAAGCTTGAGATTTTTCTTTTAATAAATAAACCCAAGACATCCTCGTAAAGTCATCAATGAAAGTCATGATATATTTGTTACGATTTGCTGATGGAACGGGCATGGCCCCACATAAATCTGAGTGAACAAGACCAAGCTTTCTTGAAGCTCGAAACATAGAATCATTAAAAGGTTGTTTACTGTGCTTGCCTAAGATACAAGCATCACATGGGGAAAGTTGTCTTGGAATAGTAGGAAGCCCTTGAACTCCTTTCTATTTCATAATCCTGAGACTGTCATAACTAATATGACCAAATCTTGCATGCCACAATAAGCTAGAAGATAAATTACTATTATGCTGAACCAAATTTGCAGAATTCTGTGAATTGAATGATGTACCATTCAATGTTAAAAGTTTGTTATCTTCCACTCCATTCATTACAACCACATTATCATAAGCTCTTCTAATTTTAATGATACAGTCAAACATATGTATGGAATGATTTTGTTGTCTAATTTGCACAAGAGATATTAGATTTCTCTTCAATTGTGGAACATAAAACACGTCAGAAAGTATATAGTTAGCAAGTGCTGATAATTTCAATCTAACAGAACCAATTCCTGAAGGTTTTAACTGAGACTTATCTTCCAAATGTACTACCCCATCAATTTGATCACTAAAAGTTTCAAAGAAATATTTTCTAAAGGTCATATGACATGTGGCTCCGGTGTCCAATAACCAAGTATCATTCCATGAAAATGAAGTACTGAAAGCTTCTTCAATTCGTAGATTACAATGTGCAACAACATAATGTGCAGATTCAGGAGGGTTACCTTTATCATTTCCTTTATCTTGTACTTGCTCTTTCTTGTTAACAATTTTATCCCAAGAAGTTCTACAATAACTGGCAGTATGACCAGTTTTTCCACATCTATAACATTGTTTCTCTCATTGATTAAATCTTCCCCCCCTTCCTTTGT
>LPNX010822239.1:215208-241095 GCA_001517045.1 Pseudotsuga menziesii | reverse complement strand
GGATGATGTCATCTACTAGAATGTAATTGGTTGATTTTTATAGTACATTTTGGTCCTTTTGAGGCCCATTTTTGACCTCAAATTCTCTCTAATGCAAAGGTGTGGTCGGAGAAAAATGACCAGAGAACGGCTACAAAAGAGGCAATACAAAACTCTGAACAACCCCAATCAGTTGTCGTTTCCTTCTCTGGGAAGGCATACTCAAATACTCTCCCCTAGGAGCTTAATACAAAAGGGGATGGTGCAGACAATTCTAGGGTTTTATGCAGCAAGTCTATCCGGCGACGTAGCAATGGTCATTACAGAAAATGTAAATTGAGTTAGGATGAGGACAAGATGACGCTGAGGCGTGGTTTGGGGCTGGAGGAGGTGGTGGGTATGACCCTATGGGGCCTGGTCGGTAAATTCATCTACGAAGCGATGAGGTGCAACGATATAGAGAGTTGGGCAGCAAGTGTATGGGGGTCTATTGTGGGATATTGTCCTACTATTATATGTGTTTTAGAAGGGCTGGTTTGGTTTTATATTTAGATCAAAAGCTCATAC
Source organism: Pseudotsuga menziesii (assembly GCA_001517045.1). Classification (NCBI taxonomy): domain Eukaryota; kingdom Viridiplantae; phylum Streptophyta; class Pinopsida; order Pinales; family Pinaceae; genus Pseudotsuga; species Pseudotsuga menziesii. The sequence goes on along the minus strand of LPNX010822239.1, from coordinate 240,549 downwards.
TTCTTTTGTATTGGATGCTACGTGGATGCGTGGACAGGGTAGTCTAATGCTCCGAAGATGGCATTATGGGTTGATCCGGCAACAGAGGGGTTGAGGTTTGAGCATATTTCGGTCCTGCTGTCGGATCTTCCTATTATTTTTTGGAACCATGAGGCTTTAATGGTTATTGGGAACCACATTGGGTGCTTTATCTGTAATGTCCAAAATTTTGAATTGGGTCACAATGGAAAAATCATATTTTCCATATTCATGAAAGTTGTCAAAGGGATGCTAAAAGTCAAATAATTGCCAAGGAGGAAAATCACTAGTTTCCTAGGTTGGGGGTGGAAGCTTTGAGATTTGGAATAAAGGGGATAATAAATGATGTTTAGACATTAGAAGAGGATAAATATTTAATAATGTAGCTTATTAAATAAATACAAGAGAAAATTGAAATGGCTATGGAGAATGGAGACACATGGAAACTATGGGGCCCACTCAAGCTAGAATTCCTATGTTAAATGGCATCCTCCTCTTGTAATTTTGAATCTATGAGAAACCTAATGTTTTGGGATGGATTATGAGGTTAATATACTTGTCCATGTACTTCATAGTTCGAATTTGGGATGAATTGTAACTTACATAGGAGAGGAAGAGCCAAATGGGAGTTTCATGGACACTTGGCTAGATTCCATTTACATTTATGACATCTATGACACCAATGATGGAGATTATATGCCAATTATGACACAAGTCAGATATGAAGGCTGGTAGGAAGTCTCATGTACTTAAATGCAACAAGACCCAATATAATGTTTGCAGTAAGTTTGATTCGAGATTTATGGAATCTCCAAAGAATACCCACTGGAAATATGGAAAAATGATTCAAAGATATATTGTTAGAACAAAAAAATTGGTATCTAGTATACATCAAGCTCAAATTTTAAGTTGATTGGGTATACTGGCAGTGATTTTGCAAGTTCTTTAGATGATAGAAAGAGAACATCTAGATATGTGCTCAGTTTTGGATTGGGATCGGTAGCGTGGGCCTCAAAGAAACAACCCATAGTGACATTATCCTCTGCTAAGGAAGAGTATGTTGCTACAACAACTTCATGTCAAACTGTGTGGATGAGAAGAACTCTTTCTGAGTTACAACATGGACAAGATGAACCAACTCAATTTTTTTGTGAGAATAAATCAGCCATTGCACTATCAAGAAATCACATCTTTCATAAAATAAGTAAGCACATTGATACAAGGTATCATTTTATTCGAGAATTGATAAACAATAATGAAATCAATATGGAATTTTGCAGATCAAAAAATCAATTTGTAGACCTACTTACAAAACCTTTGGGAAAAGAGTTGTTTGAACTTCATTGGAAAAACATTGGGGTTTGTAAACTGTAACAGAAATCTAGTGTTACAAAGTTTTTATTTTTGGGTGTAGTAATTAAGGGGGAGAATGTTGAAAGTCGTTAATTACTCCACCTCCTATATTTGTAGCTGCTGAGACTCTGAAGAGCCGTGTTGAAGCCTCAGTTGTGTATGTGGCTGATAAGGGTGTCTAAGGCTTACAACACACGGAGAAAACCCAGCCAAAGGCTTCAAGCAATCTCGTGCAAGTATTTCTTTATCCTTGAACTGTTTGGGATAGTGATCTCCCATGGATACTTTTGTAGCCTTCACTGGCTTGTATGGGTTTGATCCACAGAGGATCTATTTCCCAGAGTGGAAAACAAGGTAGTTTAAAAAAAGGGAAAGGAAAACTAAAACCTATCTAGGAAAGGAAAACCTAATCTAAATCTAAACTACTTGGTAAAGGATGTTGAATTGATTACAGGTTGTATTAAGATGTATCAAGAACAAATAAATCACTACGTTGACAGAAATGTAAACGAGGTAACAATCTTTTTACTCAAATCACAATTGTTTAAAGAAAATTGAATAAAAGCAATTCAAGATTAAATCATTCAAGGTAACCTGCATGTGCACATGTTAGTTAAAAAACCAACATATAAGCTGTAAGACAAATAGATAAAGACAGTTAAAGAATAAATTCCTTAGAGCTCTATCAGTGTATTAACCATTGACTAAGAGAAATCTCAGTTATGAGCAAACACATTAATCAATTACAAATGAATCACAGCACCATCTAATCATTTGGAATAAGGAAATTAAGATTTGCTAAAAAAATTCAATCAAATCAAATACAAAAGATAAGAAACAACAAAACTGTATTTATTCAGAATTTTGTAATAAATTACTTAAACCTTGGGAAAAATATTTCAACCTCCTATACCAATCTTCCTTCCTCCAAAGGTCATAAGTCCCAGGCAACAGTGTTTACAGAACATTAAAAGAAATTTTAAGCTCTGTTTAGCGCAGCCTCTATGGTAGCAACGTTTTTGAACTATAAAAAATAAATCCTTTTGTTCTAGGCAGCCCCACCTTCTCTTCAATCGGTTTTCTATTGTTATAGCGTAGCTGATTTCTATTTTAGGCAAATAACTACACTACAAAAAATAGCACGGTAACATAAACCATGACCCATAAAACGATTTTAATAAATTTATTGACGCGCATGGCTTTCTCAAATGTTACTAATCTCATTAACCTTTTAAGTTTCAAAATATTGAGAACAATATTGTAAGCCCACCTTTTATGAATAATGAAAGATTCATGCATAAATTTTCCTTTGCTTACATACACTTGTCGTTGGTTAAACTCACTCCTTCTCCTTCCTCGTTATAAAAGTGACATATTCATGAAATATTTTTCATGTGCAATCCTTTACTTACATCCATATGGTCAACCATTAATATGACATTCATCAAACATAATCTTCAAACCTCTTGATAAGGAGTTAAAGCAAAAACTAATAATAATCTTTTAAAAGTTATTTATTGAACTGAACTTTAAGGTTGAAACATACTTCTTGGTTGAGTTTATAATATTAATTTAATTATTAAGGCGACTTTAAAACAAATATATAATAATTAAGTAAAGTTACTTTACAAGTTATATGAATTTTTGTATAGTTGTAAAGGGAATGTTATTCAAATGATTTTGGTTTTGACATTAATAATCTATATATAAATCAATATGTATATTTTAATTAGAAAATGAGACTTATTGACATGCTTTTTAGAAGATGCAACAATTATGCATTATGAACCAAAAATCAACTTGTTGAAATATGAATTTGATCGAATATAGTCAAACTAAAGCATGCGATTAGCTTCAATAAAACTTGAGTAAGGGTATGTAGCCAAAATCACCAAAATCACCAGATCCACATGTAATGAAAGCCACGCTAAAGAGCAAGCAACACAAATAAATCAAGGATACAAAGGGGATCATTAAACAACAAGGTCAATTCAGGATGAAAACCAAAAGATGAATATTTATTGAAAACTCAAAGCAATCCCAACCATCGGATAAAGATGAATCTACAACATAGATTTAAACTCGCAAGCTGTATCTTCCCCGCAATCCGCAATTGCGAGATGCGGGGTCACAATGCGAGGTTTTAAGTTTTATTCACCATCCCATTACTCGCATTCCACAATTGCGGGATGTGGGATCACAAAATATCGAAATTTTATTCAACCCTTTCCGCAATCCACATCCCACAAATTGCGGGTTGCGGGACACACAACAAAAGCATTAAAATAAATGTCTCGCACGCATCAAAACCTTTCTGCATCCCGTATTCCGCACTGTGCAAGGTGCGAGTTGCTGGATGAGAAACTCTGAAAATGTTTAAACTTTGAAACCCCGCATCCACAAGATGCGGGATGCGGGTTGTGGAATGAAGCAATTTCGAACAAAAGATAGTCTTCCGCAACTTATCAAAAGCACACAATCCACGCATAAATTTGATAAATTTGACTAGTTAAAGAACAAAGAAACCACAACAAATATGATAGAGGCCTCAAAATGATTTAAAGAATTCAAAAAAATTACCTTGCATGTAAAATTGGAGTTCCCATGTTTTATTGAAAACATGGGATCTGTTGTGCCTACAACAAATGGCGATATGTTGAGACGAAGCAGTTATCTCTGCCTTGAAAATATAGCATTTTTATGTGTATAAAGGGGTGAAAGATGAGGCTTTTACCAAGAATAAAAATTCCCCTAAAACATTAACAAGTCAGCCTTTTAAAGATTTACCCAGCTGCAATTGATATTTTTTTTTAAATTCCTTTCTAACTATCACTGAAAATATAAAGACAAGCATTGATTGATTAGATTTTCAAAATAGGTTCTTCATTGAAACTCACTCTAAACGAATAATTTGTGATTACTAGAAGATGTTATCTATTTGTTTTACCTCTGATACCACAGGCATGGCCCTGCTGTCAGCAGGCGTTTATAGCCTCAACCGGGTTACCTTTTAACCCAATAAGTTACTTTTATCCCATCCATTAGTTAAATATGTGAATATTATCGATCCTTGTTAAAGATTTGCATTCCTAGAAAGAAAATGGAAACCACTATCCTGACTCGGTGACAGTGTCATTCACATCGACTTATAGATAATGAGCGGACTGGCTCGTGATGAGACCACCCAACTTGCAACCGTTTTAGAGGCTACAAGCCAGTACCCTGATTTGATGACTAGATATTAATAAATTCATTCCATAAGAAGGTATGATCATGAACAGGTCAGCTTGTAATAAGACCTTATGTTTTCCAACTCACTCTTAAAGATGTTAAGGAAAAGGATTGGACCACGTTTAATGTTAATCCCATAAGAGATTACTTAATGGATGGGGAAGGCAGTATACTCCTTAAGAGAGTGAGATGGCGTTAAGAGGTTTTAGATGATAACAATGCAAGCCCCATTCATTTGCTCGTAAAGAAGGATCCAAGTAGAACATAATTGCATAATCTAATTAAGAAGAATAGCTTTGTGTATTGATTTGTAATAATTAGAAAGATGATCAATGCAGCTAAGTTTATATATATAAAGGTAAAACTTGAAAAGTATTCAACCACATGAAACAGGATAATCTCTTCTTGAAAATCATCTTGAAAAGATTCCTTCACATACAAGACTTCAAAAGATGTAGACTTGGAATGACTAACTTGCCCCAGAGTATCATTAACTAAAGATCAACAATCCCCTATCAAAAAGGTTTGATAAATAAAGCATGATTCAAAACAAGGAATTGTAGAATAATTTGAATTAATTTTTTCGATAATTAAGATTTCATCTTTTTGCCCCAATGCAAATGATTATCAAACTGAGAAATCCAAGCCTAATCAATCAATTCAAAAAATGAAACGAAAAATGATCTAATAAAAACAAAATTAATGCAATGATAGAAAACCATTCTATTCTACACCTATTCCTACACTACTCTAAAAAGCTAAGTATAATCAAATTTCCAATGCAACCAGTTATGTAACTTGAAACTTGCAAAAGAAAACAAGTTATGTATTAGTATTGGAAATCGCAATACTTCAAATGGAAACATAGGAAAAATCAAATCAATTTTCTTATGTACAAAGAATGAAGGATTGCATGAAAACCCTTTGACAAATGATTCTTCAAACCAATCAAAAATCGGATCGTAAAAATTATGTTGGAAGTGACATGATGTTTATAATGCATTCATGGAAAAAACTGATATCTCATGAGGGTCATAACTAAAATGAATCTTATCAGTAATATGATTAAAAAATTGCGAAAGAGATTCAATGAAAAATGAATTCTTTAAAACAATATCATCATTAATAAATCAGGAAGGAACAAAATGACAATTTGGTATTACCTTAAAATCAATTACCTCATTTTTCCTTTCAATTTGAAGCTTAGAATTAATGACATTAGATCCAGATGTGGTCATCATGTTGCAATAAAATAGAACAATATCTAATACAACATGAGAAAATATTGTATCCCTTTCCATATTGCAGATTGAATCATAATCCTTAATGACATGAGATGAAGTAGATGAAGATGCATTTATTACATGAGCAATGGTAGTAAGAATATTATTGTCTTCTTCATGGTGATTTAGAGATAAACCAGATTGAACAGAAATATGCCCCTCATTCTTAAAAGATTTACTTTGTATCCTACCAAAATATGACCATAACATAGTATCAGTTTGAAAATTATTAACATACAAATGTAATATTTGATCAGGAAAAATATCTGGATACAAAGAGAAATAGGTTTCAGAATTTAAAAAATTAAATGCTTCTCTATTGATAAAATAACTTTCATTAATTGTTTCAAGAGAAACATAATTAGTAAAAACCTGATCTAATAGTGAATTTCGAATGAGGGGACAAAATGATCATGAGAAGAAGATAATGTAACATCAATAATAGAATCATCATTAACACATTCAATTGCTAGATCTAGAATCTTTAATTCTTCTTCCATTGTATCTTCTATAACAAGAGTTTTAGGATCGTTACTTAATATAAGGGTTGAATTGCAATCCTTATTCTTTTGTTAATGTATCACAAAATCCTAATTCTTGTGTATGCACAACAATTTCATTATCTTGAGTGGAATCAACAAGATTAGATTTTAAATCAGCATTGACTGATGAATCGAAATTATCAATATGCATGTCATTAATTTCATATTTATCATTCTTTTCCAAATCAAGTGCGTCAAAAAGAGAATTAAGATGGGAAAACCAATAAATTATGTCGTTTTCAGAAAGTTGGTGTCTCTCATGAAATCTGCAACATATTATCATAAATCTGGAAAAGAAATCATCAAGAGATTCATCTTTGTATCTACAAAGATTTTCTAATTCAAAACCAAGTTTTTTGTAACTATAATTCTCATGAGCACTAAGAAATAATTGTGTGAATTGTTTCCATGAATGAATAGATTGAACTGGTAGAAATTCATACCAAATCCGAATTCTTCCTTCGAAAGTAGCGGTAAACATTCTGCATCTCTCATTCTCATCAGATACGTTTATAAAATCACAAAAATCATTAAATTAAGAAAGTTGTTGAGATGCATAGATCTTACCTTCTTCATTGAAGCTCAATCGTTGCAAGAAATTAGTTGTCTCTGTAGGAATACTTCCAGTAGACCCAAGAAAACTAAAAGCATGATCTAGAACAGTGATATGAGCCATTTTCAAAATAGTTGAAAGGGCTTACTTGCCGGTTGGCCCTCCTTCTAGCACCATTTGTTGAAGCCTAAGTTGTGTATGTGGTTGATAAGGGTGTCTAAGGCTTACAACACACGAAGAAAACCCAACCAAAGGCTTCAATCAATCTCGTGCAAGTATTTCTTTATCCTCGAGCTGTTTGGGATAGTGATCTCTCACAAATACTTTTGTAGCCTCCACTGGCTTGTATGGGTTTGATCCACAAAGGATCTATTTCCCAGAGTGGAAAACAAAGTAGTTTAAAAAAAAGGGAAAGGAAAACTAAAACTTATCTAGGAAAGGAAAACCTAATCTAAATCTAAACTACTTGGTAAAGGATGTTGAAATGATTACATGTTGTCTTAAGATGTCTAAAGAACAAATAAATCACCGCGTTGACAGAAATGTAAACGAGGTGACAATCTTCTTACTCAAATCACACTTGTTTAATGAAAATTAAATAAAAGCAATTCAAGATTAAATCATTCAATGTAACCTGCATGTGCGCATGTTAGTTAAAAAACCAACATATAAGCTGTAAGACTTGTACAGTTAAATCACCTGCAGAAATACATAAATACAGTTAAAGAATAAATTCCTTAGAGCTCTATCAGTGTATTAACCAATAACTAAGAGAAATCTCAGTTATGAGCAAACACATTAATCAATTACAAATGAATCGCAACATCATCTGATCATTTGGAATAAGGAAATTAAGATTTGCCAAAGAAATTCAATCAAATGAAATACAAAAGATAAGAAACAACAAAACTATATTTATTCAAAATTTTGTAAGAAATTATATAAACCTTGGGAAAAACAGAGGTGTTTTTCAGCCTCCTTTACCAATCTTCCTTTCTCCAAAGGTCATAAGTCCCAGGCAACAGTGTTTATAGAACATTAAAAGAAATTTTAAGCTCTGTTCAGCGCAACCTCTGTGGTAGCAGCGTTTTCGAACTCTCAAAAGAAAAATCCTTTTGTTCTGCGCAGCCCCCCATTCTCTTCAATCGGTTTTATGTTGTTATAGCGTAGCTGATTTCTATTTTAGGCAAATAACTGCAATATAGAAAATACCTCCATAGCATCCGTAAACTCGCACAAAAAAAAATCCATTAATCTTCCTTATCTTCTCAACACTTTGACTGTTGAAATGCTTCTCGAACTTCAGATTTATTGCATTTTCCGAAAGACAGTTTTATCGCATCGCGTTATCTTTATCATTGAGCTTGCTCTAACTCCCCTCCTTGTATCTGCACATAAAAACAAAAAAATATATATATTGTGAAAAATGAAGTGAATTCATCAAACTGTTATCGATATAACATTAGTGTAAAGGTAAGAAAAACAAGAGTGAAAGATAGAAGTTATTTCCCTTCTGGTAAATTATTTTTCCATGATGCTTTCGCTTCACTTTGATCATAAAAACCTCCCTTTTATCTTCTGCAAATTGGTGATGAAATCTTCATGGTATTGATGAATTGAAACTTCTTCACCAAATAAGAAAGTGAGAAATTCCATGATCCACCGTCAAATGTGATGATGCCACCATTCTTTACAAGTTATCTTCCATCATTTTCTTTTTATCTTTTAAACTTAGATAAATTCATAAATATTCTGGCTGCTATAGATGGCTTTTGGGTAATGTGAATGTTAATTGCAGTTCAAATTGGATGAGCTGGTTCGTTATTCTCAATGATATCATAGGCTCCACTGATTGGTATACCTACAAAATTATATCAATAAGCATTCATTTACCGTGGTGAAATGTCTTAAAAATTTTGGTATTGTAAACTGTAAACATTGAAAAGATAAAAATCCTCCTTTATCATATGCAAAAAACTGTCTCCCTATTCGAGGTGATTTTAGTTTCATTCAGTAGTTCAATTACGCCGTAAGGCATTTTTCTTTGAGAAGTTGGGTTTGAGACCATTATAGCATCGTCGTCTCTCCCGTGTATCAGAGGCTACCATGTGTTTTCCAATAAAATTGGCCAGGCTTTTTTATGGTTTTTTATACTAATACTTTCAACCTCCTCGAGTCTTTCATACCTGTTAGCGCTATTCTTATCCCCATAGTCTCATTGTGTGAGCCTCCCTTAGGCCATCCATGGACCCTCTCCTCCGCGAATACACAACCCCCATTGTGTGAGCCTCCCTTAGGCCATCCATGGACCCTCTAATAGTCCTCCGCGACTACACAACCCCTTGAGAGGTGAATTCCTATGCTTTTCAATATTTTTTATTTTGGCTGCCTTCAGCATTTAGAGCACACATCCAAGGACTCGGACTCCTTTCAAGCAACTTCTGGCATTCAAAGCACACATCCAAGGACTCGGACTCCCTTCGAGCAACTTCTGTTATTTGAAGCTCTGTGAGTAATATTTGAATTGTTTGTATAATTAGGGTTTCTCTGCAAAGCTTCAGCCATAAAAAAAATGAGACCTTGTAAAGCAACTAATAAAACAGCAACCTCAACGCTTCCCAAGAAGGCAACAGGTGCAAAGGCCAAAAAGAAGTCCACACCCAAAGCTCTACAGGCTTCCTAAGCCTCGGTGGAGAACCTTGGAAGAGAATAGAAATGGTGGTGAATAGGAGGAAAAGGCGGTTTTGAAAGAGGGGGATGCGAAGCCCCTGGTTTTGGTTAGAGAGAGCCTAGAAGACACGAATGTTCCATAAGGTTCTGAGGCGAGAGGCATGTGTTGTCAGTTCATCATTTAGTTTATCCATGTTAAATATATCTTGGGTATTTTTGGGGTTGCTTAGGGTTCAGCATGAACAGACATGTCATTTGATTATTAAAAAGTTTAAGCTACAAATATGTTGTTTGTGTCTTTGCAGGTTTTAAACAAGGTGAAAGAGGTTGGAGTTGGAAATATTATCGATGTCACTGTGATTGAAGATCTTCAAAACACAGGAGTTAACCGTGGCTTTGCATTTGTGAAACTGGAAAGTTATAAAGATGCTGAAATTGCATTTAAAACAACATTGCAAAAGAGGAATGGTCTTGGGATGAAAAGGCCTATTAAGGTTGCTTGGCTCAGCCTTTGAATGATCCAGATGAAGATGTAATGGCATAGGTATGACTAGATGAATATTTATTGCATTGTTTTTTAAATATAGTTTTATAGATCTTGTTTATTGTCAGTTTTGCAAATGTTTTAGTTTTCAATATGTGCTCTAATCATTCCTCTTTATGGTTTTCAACTGTATTGCTTGCTAAAGTGGGAGCTTCCTTTCCTTTGCAGGTAAAGTCAGTATTTGTAGAAGGCTTGCTGCCAACATGGAATGAGGAACAAGTTAAGGAACACTATGGAAAATTTGGTGAGATATAAAGGGTTGTTCTTGTTAGGTGAAATAACTCCCAAATTTATATTATTTCTCCATAGAATGCCTTTATTTATACATCTAAGATGACTCTTGGGATCACACATCTGAGAGTCTCTTCATATTCCTAATATTTACAATAACGTATAATCCCAACGGATTATATTCCAACAATCCCCCCCTTAATCCGAAGGGGTGTTAGTAAGTCTGAGCATGTTTCTGAATCTTTCAAACTTTTCTCGTCCAAGCGCTTTGGTGAAGATGTCTGCAACTTGATCATTTGTGGAACAATGTTGAAGATGGATTGTCTTGGCCTCTACATGATGTCGAATCAAATGATACTTTGTGTTGATGTGTTTGGTTTGATCATGGAATCTGGGATTCTTAGCCAGCTTGATTGCATAAGTATTGTCGATCAATAATTGAGTGGAGTTCTCTTGTTTTTCTTGCAAATCTTCAAGTATCTTCCTGAGCCATACTATTTCTTTTGTTGCTTCAGCTGCAGCCACATATTCTGCTTCTGTTGTTGAATCTGCTGGAACTGACTGTTTGCGTGATCTCCATGAGATAGTTGCTGATCCAAGACTCATAATGTATCCAGAAGTTGATACTCCTGTCTCCTTATCGCCATCAAAATATGAGTCTGAGTACCCAATAAGTTTGAAGTCATCCACCTTAGAGTACTTGAGTCCAACGTCTTGAGTCCCCTTCAAGTATCTTAGAACTCTTTTTGCAGCTGACCAGTGTCCTTCACAAGGTTTATGCATGAACCTTGAAAGTATGCCAACAACATAAGAAATATCTGGTCTAGTTGTTGTAAGGTAGACAAGTCTTCCTACAAGTTGTCGATACTTGGTTGCATCTTCAAATTCTTTTCCTTCGCTTGATGTGAGCTTCATTTTCTGCTCCATTGGAGTAGAGATAGGGTTGCATTCTGTCATGCAAAATTTGTCTAGTAGTTCTCCAACATATTTTTTCTGAGATAGGAATATGTACTTAGGATGTTGAGTGACTTCAATTCCTACGTAATAGTGGAGATGTCCCATATCTGTCATTTCAAAGATCTTTTTCAAATCTTTCTTTATGGATGCTATATAGCTCTCATTGTTCCCTGTCATCAAAAGATCATCTACGTACACCACAAGATACACAACAGATCTTCCAACTTTATTTATAAACAGTGTTGCATCATCAAGATCAAAATGTTCAAAATTTAACTTCAAAAGATGCTCGGTTAATTTTTCATACCATGCGCAAGGCGCTTATTTTAGGCCATACAAGGATTTGACAAGCTTGCATACCTTTTGTTCTTTTCCTTTCACAACAAAGCCTTATGGCTGAGACATGAAGACATTCTCTTTCAAGTCTCCATTCAAGAAAGCAGTCTTCACATCCATCTGATGAACTTTCCACCCATTCTGAGCAGCTAAAGAGAGTAAGGTACGGATGGTAGCCCATTTTGCTGTAGGAGGAAACGTTTCTTCATAGTCAATTCCTTCCTTCTGTGCATAGCCTTTTGCTACAAGCCTCGCTTTGTGCTTGTCAATTGAGCCATCTAATCTGTATTTGTTCTTGTACACCCACTTGCAGCCAATTGGTTTGGTTCCAACTGGAGGGTCAACCAGCTTCCAAGTTCCATTCTTCATCAGTGCATCATACTCATTCTGCATAGCTTCTTTCCACTCAACTCGAGTAGAAGCTTCTTCAAAGGAAGTTGGTTCAAAGTTAGCAGATAAATTGAATTCACAATCAAATGATACATCCATGTCATCACCTGAATTATCTGCTTCTCCTCCATCTTCATGTCTTTTTTTAACTTCTCGTTCCCGTCTTTCCAACTTCATCCGGATGGACACTTTCAAGTGTCTTTGTGGTCCATTTAGGAATCTTCCGTGATGGTCCTGGTTGATCAGCTGGTGGTGCTTCATTTCTTTCAAGGTTGAGTCTTCCAAGTCTCTCAATCACATCATCCAATTGAATCTATTATTTAGGTGAAGTAGTAGGAACTTCTTCATGCGGGGGAGTTGGTGCTTCATATGGAAATTCCAAAGGTTGATCCAGAATAGGAATCCCCCCTTCAAGGTTTGGAATTTCATATTCATTTTTAGAATATTTCTTTGGATGAGGATATTTTTCCAAATGATCAAGCTGTCTCTCAATGGACTGGTCATTTTTATGAGTCTCAAGAAAAATGACATCTCTGGAAATAACAAACTTCTTGTTTACCTCATCATACAGACGGTATGCCTTCGAGTTTTCTTCGTACCCCGGGAAAATGCATTTTCTGCTTCAAGCACCAAGCTTGTTTCTTTGCTCCTTTGGAATCAAGGCATAATAGGTGGAACCAAAAACTCTGAGATGCCTGACTGAAGGGAGATGGCCAAACCACATTTCATGTGGAGTCTTTTTATCAAGAGCATTTGAGGGACTTTTGTTTCTCAAATAGGCTGCACATTTCACTGCATCATCCCAAAACATTAGTTTTACATTCTTAAAAAACATCATTGAGCGTACCATATTCATTATGGTTCTGTTCATTCTTTCTGCTACACCGTTTTGTTGAGGATTGTAGGGAACTGTAGTTTGATGTGCAATTCCATGTTGGCGAAGATAATCTTCAAAAGCATTTAGAGTGTATTCTTTCCCATTGTCAGTGTGAAATGTACTAATTTTAGATTGTGCTTGTTTTTCTATCAATGCATGAAAGTCCTTGAATGTTTGAAATGCTTCTGATTTTGTCTTTAATGAGTAAATCCAGCACATTCTTGAGTAGTTATCAACAAAGGTCATAAAATACTTATTCCCATTGGCAGAAGGAGTTGGCATTGGGCCACATAAATCAGAATGCACTAATTCTAATTTCCTACTTGCTCTAAAATTAGATTCATGGAATGGCAGCTTACTGTGTTTCCGTAATATACATGCATCACATTTGCTCTTCTCTTTGGGAATGGTGGGAAAACCAAATACACCATTCTTTCTCAACAAACGAAGACTGTTATAATTCAGATGACCAAATCTTGCATGCCACAATAAACTTGATGACAAATTACCTTCTCCATGCTGAGAGAGGTAGGCATAGTTCTGAACCCTTGCTGATGAACCCTTTAGCTTCAGTAGCTTCCCATCTTCATATCCAGTCATGATGACTTGGTTGTCAGGGGACTTTCTTATTTCTATGATTCCATCAAACATGTGGATGGAATGGCCTTGCTGTCGAATCTGCACCAAGGACAGCAGGCTTCTCTGCAACTCTGGAAGATAAAGAACATTCTTCAACAAGAAATCAAGGAATCCAAGCATCTTCAGCCGAATGGTGCCCATTACCTTTGGTTTAAGACTTGACTTATCTGCAAAGTAAACTATGCCATTTATTGTTTCATTAAGTTCTTCAAAATAGTCTTTTCTAAAATTCATGTGTGATGTTGCACCAGTATCAAGTACCCAACAATCTGTGTAAGATGAAAGTGAAGTCATTTCATTAATACCAAGATTACAATGTGCAACAATACAATGAGCAGAATCTGAAGATTTACTAGCATCTCGGTTCTTATTTTCATCTTTCTTCTAGTTATGTCTGTCTTTGATGGAGTCCCACGAAGCCCAACACTGATCTGCTGTGTGTCCAATCTTTCCACAACGCTTGCACTTCAAATCTGATCTTTTGCTGGAATTGTTTTTGCCTCCTCTACCTCTGAAGTTTCTTCTTCCTCTTCCTCTCTTGCTGCTTTCTCCTTTGGGATGATCTTTGGATTGGTCTTTGGTGTGGTTCTTTGCTTTTTGAGCAAAGCAAAGTGATTCTCCAGAATGCTCGGTTGTCTTCTTACCAAAAGATTTCTCTCTGTCAGCTATCTTCTCTACCAGGGTGTCAAATGTCAGTGATTTGAACTTGTCACTTGGTTGCAATGACTCAAGATAGTTGGAGTGAGAAGGATTCACAGATTGTACAAATGTTGCAAGGGGAAGATCTGGTTTCATACCAGTGGATTGAATCTTGTGCATGATAGCTTTGATTTCAGAGGAAACTAACATGGGATCATTGTCTTTTACTTCTAAACTGAATAGTTTTAGCATTAGTTGAATAACTTCCATTTCAGAGTGTGAATCATACAGATCTTTTAACATTTTTAGTGCTTCAAAACATGACTTTGCAGGAAATATGTGCTGGCTCACCTCTTCACTGACTATGGCAGTGATTACCGCTAAAGCTTTCTTGTCTTTTGTTTTCCAAATGGCCTTCTCTTTCTCGGATTCTGGAGGTCCTGGGTCTCTGGTTATGGGCCCTCCAGCTTCTGTCTCTATTGTGGTGCCTTCACAAATACCGTCCCAAAGGTCATTGTAGATGAAGGTAGATTTGATCTTCCTCCACCATTCTGGATAAGTGTCTTTTCCAGTGAGAGTGGCACCAACTACAGATGCTATAGATTTCATTTTCTGTGATTGAATCTTGCAATAGGGAAAAGGAGCAGGTCGTAGGTCAAAGAAAAGCAGTCTTTATTCAAGAGATTAGAACGCAGCCTCTTCCAATAGTCTCTTCATATTCCTAATCCCGATGGATTATAACGTATAATCCCGACGGATTATATTCCAACAGTTCTTGCATCCAATATGGGCTATTGAAGTTTTTTTAGATTGTGAATATGACATGATTTCTCTATATCAATCACTAATTTGGATTCATGGATTGTTTCCCTTGATAGGAAATTTGAGTGTCTAATGTTATAGATTGAGTTTTATGCAATGGGGTAACTGGATATAGTCTGATTGCTTGGATATTTTGGGCTATTGAAGTTTTTACTTAGATTGTGAATATATTTTTATTGCCCTATATTGGGCATCAGATTTATCAATTATTGGCTTTGATAGGAATACCCAAGGTCATTTAAGACCTATTAAATAAGTGGTCTATTGCACGAGAAGGAGGTCAAGTTTATATTCAAAACGGTTTCTGAGAACAATCAAGGTAAGGTTTTCATGTAATATATTTGGTGCCAGGACTTTTAGGGTTTTAAAATGAATTTTCTCATTTTTTGAATTGATAGGGTTGGTAGTTGGAACCCGTTGCCAATTGATCCAATGGAAACAGGGCTTGCCCCTAAAGGGGCACCGACAACGCTCAGATCTGTAAACTTCACTTGCATTTGATTTTTTTTGGCAGCATTTTGATGTAAAAAATGCCCCCTTAACGATATCAGTGGCAAGCGGCCCTGTTGTGAAGCGTTCGACATTTCTTCTCGACAATCTCCTGCACCCTTCACATTTTCCTCACTTCCTGCTATGTCAACCTCGAACATCCCATTTAGTACTAAACATAAAAACAATAGTGCAAATATTACTAGAGATTCAATTATATACCTCAACATTGGCCATATCAAATATTTCTATACATAGTTGATAAAGCAGTTAGCTAGGCGGAACTCTAATCGATCAGATCAGATGCTTGAAAGATCAGGTTGTTTAGCAGTGGAAATCCTACAATACAAGTGACGGGGGTGGGCACTTTATATTGCAAAAGAAGAATGTGCTCATAATGATTGACAATAACAATGAAAGTTATGATACCACTGGCTAGTTCCATTAGCATGAGAGAAGGTGTCCAAATGAAATGTCTGGTCTCACTTCAAAAAGCCAAAGGGGCCTGCCTAGATTACATAAAAACCTAGAAGGAAATTCCTTGGTACCCTCACCGCCTCTACTATTCGAAAGTGGAGAGAAGCTCTTAAAAGAGCTTCGTATTTGAGCAGATTGGAGTCGAAGAAGTGCAGTGGGTGAGGATTCTATCTATGCTTATTGTATTAGCTTTTAATTTGTTGGATGGATCCCCCAAATTATCATTGGTTGTTGTACTCTCTACTTTTCAACGGTGACGAGGCGTTATCGAGTGAAGTCATGGGACATGTATTGGAAAGATATGAGAAACACAGATTGAAATATGTCAACAAAGATGAATTTGGGCAGACCGTGCAGAGCTGCAAAGCCAAAATTGTGGGGATTGTGGGTCCAATCGGTGTTGGAAAGATAACGTAGGCATAGGTTTGTTGGGTTTATATTCATAAAGTTGTGTCGAAAGTTGACAGTTACATCCAGTAAAAAGTATTTGTAGTATAAACATATACAAAAATCCTACAATGAGGATGCAATACAGCAATGCCTCCGTCTTACCTATCAGAGTCCAAAGGTTCTACACTCATACTCATTAAAGAAAGCAACAACCTGTCTAATGAATTACGCATCTTTGTACACACCTTCTTAATTTGCCATCAGCCAATCCAATAATACTCTACCTGCATACATTGTATATGAATTCTCAATTGTATAACGAGTAATCTTCGCACTTGACCTGCATCCATTGCATATGAGTCCTCACTTGTGTTTCCTTTAGCCTACTCCTATGACTCCATTAGACATGTTTTCCTGAATTCTGAGAGAGAAATCTTAACCCATAACTCCATCTCATTAGACAAGTTTTCCTGAATTCTTCAGTGAAGTCTAATGCTTCACCCTCCCATATTTGATAGTGCCTTGCCATTAATTGATCTATAAAACCAAAGGGAGTAATTTCTTACGTACTTCTGGAAATTGTTTTGTGTTGTATTGTGCCACCTTTGAAGGTAAGAAAAAACAATGACAACTATAAACAACGAGTTTTGTCTGACTACGTTTTCTATGTAAAATTTTATTATTTTAGTCAGAGAAAGGTCCCATAGCTTCAGCAATTCTCTAGGCACACCAAATGCAATGAGAATCAAATAAGGGCCCATTGTAAACTCTACAACTAGACCACAGCCCATAAACCTCTGCCAATCTATCACTGGACCACATCAACATAAACCCCTATCAATCTATCACTGGGCCACAGAAACAGAGTTTTGTGTTAGTAGTTCACAATTAAGCTTTTATGTAACAAATCCTTATGTCAGTCTAGAGTCTAGACAATAGACCTTACACCAATTTGACCAATTAGAATAACATGTACAGCTACATCTGCCTTTCTGTGAAAGGCATGAATTGTGACTTTTAAAGAGGGCACAAAAGGCTGATAGCTGTTAAACAATTCAATTGATGATTAAAATGATGCTAATGCTTAAAATGATGCTAATGATTAACCTATTTAATGAATGTATGTCGGAATGTTTATTTATATAATTTCAATTTACAAGCATATGAGAGTAAAAATTAAATGCATTTTCGTACAATATGGTTCTATTAGTTAAGGGTTTTAAAAAATAAAAGTTAATGCCATCGTCACTGATGAAATTTCGATAAATTTTAGAATGCATAAGTTCCTTGACCTTACATGTTCAATGCCAGAACTATATCATATAACGTTTTTCATGGGATAATGTTTGAGATGTCATGAACTTTCTTTTTGATGAAATCTCAAATCCATGAATGCTAAAATCATGTTTTTTTATATACCAATCCATGATATGAAACTTACTTTAAGGCTTAAAATGTTAATGATGAAACTCACTTTAAGGATTAAAATGATAATGATGGTCCAAGAGAAAACACTTTGGGTTTGTGAACTACACTACTCGGGAATCTGCTCTTGCATGTATTGAGGCATTCAACAAGGATGATGAACTGATTGATGGAGATATAAAGGTTTGGTTTTCTTATTTCCTTTGGTCTGACATATGACATATGAAGTTTGTTGCAATTTTAGTTGTAACTTCTTAATATTTTGGTTTTCTTGCAAGTGAAAGTTAAGGTGTCACTAGCCAAACCTGCACAGAAAGGGAAAATTGGAAAGAGACCGTCAAAAGGAACCAAAAAAGGAGATTCAAAAGGACCAAGTAAAGGAGTTTCTCAAGGTAAAACAGATCAAACTTTTTTGATAACTATTATTTCCCTAATAAGAGATTTCTATGTTTTGGTTTTTGATATTTATATTGTATGTTTTAAAGTAGATTATGTACAACATTAATTTTCATATGATGTAGATCTTTGTTTCATGTGTATAATGTTGTTTTAAACCTTCTGTTCATTGCTCCTTTAGTGTAATTTATCGGCTACCGTTTATTTTTTATTGAGACTTGTCGGCCTTATGATAATTAACCTATCTTTTAGCTCAATGAAGGCAAGAACACAGACAAATAGTATTTAACAATTGAACTAACTTAACATGAAAAGTAGCAGCATTTCACATGACACAATTACAAGAATCCATCATCATCTAATTCTTTGGATTTCATTAGCAATATCATATGATTCCTCTTCCCCTGGCATTCACAAAATATTCCAATTTGGCGGTTCTACAACTGAGCTCATTGTCTGGCATGTTGGAAGTCTTTTGCAGCTTTCTAGATCTACAACCTAACCTTGTGTTTCAGCCTTGATTGGCCAGTATCCTAATAATATAGAGCTTTCATATTCCAATGTCTAACTTTTCTAGCTTGCAACTTTTTAAATACTATCAGTTGCTTCTTATGTGTTCATTTTATTGCAATACTGTTAACTCACTTCGCATTCATTTTACAAATTTAGTTTATTTGAGTGGAGTTGTTGGTCTGGCCAAATTCCAATTTAGCACATTCCTATTTGCTTTATTTGAGTAGTCGGTCAAGCCAAAAATTTAACACATTCAGTTGAAGAAACATTCTTGAATTCTATGGGGCTGAGTCTTATTTTTCCTTACCTTCACGCTGGAAGTCCATAAAGGAATTTTGGTGGAATGGATTAGCAACCGAAGTCAAATTCGCCACTCTGCAACAATGATTTTTTCCTGAAGGATATGTCTATAGAGAATGAACAATATTGTTCATGTAGAGAATTAAATTCACCTATAGCCTGTAACTTTGGTGGGGCGGGGATGATCACCTCCTATGATCCAAGTAAGCAGCTAATGGGACTAATGAAGTTGGTTTTAACGTTTGTGTGTGTTGATTCACATTAGTTTTACAAAAATCTAGCTAATTGATTGAACTTCCCCTATGGAATGTAGGTTATGTATCTTTTCAGTTTTTGGCATCAGGTAAGCCTTCAATTTTGTTTAGTGCATTTTGTTATATCAATGAAGGATTGCCACAAGTTCAATCTAGGTGTAGTCTATTAAAAATCTTGTGGATGGACATTGATGTAGCCTATTCTTGATTTCAATCTAGGTCTAGTCAGTTAAAAATATTGGGATGGACATTGATGTAGCCTATTGTTGATTTCAAACTACACATAGTATAGTCCCATAGATCTCAATAATATGCATGGGCTACAATCCACTTAACATTGCACTCTCTTAAACCAAATATTAGGCAGAGTGCATTCCATGATTCCCATTCGCACTCGTACAGGAATTAAATCCAAGCCTTTGCCAAACAAAATCTATGGTTACCAACATACTCCATGACATTCAGAAGTCGGCCCATTTCAAAGCTCTCATTCTGTGGTTAGCATATGCAGTCACATTGATAGAGCTATGTCTAAACATGTTATGGTATTTTTGCACTGTTATCTTAGCTTATTCTGTATGATCTTGATTGTTTTCTTCAATCTCTTAGTCCTAAATAGTTATTATAGTAAGAGCAGGATGAGATGCAGGTTATGGTATTTTTGGATTGTTATCTTAACTTTTGTATATGATCTTGTTGTTGTTGATTGTTGTTTTCAATATGATCTTGATTGGTTTTTTCAATCTCTTAGTCCGAAATAGTTCCAGACTAAAGAGTTATTATAATAGAGCATGATGAGATGCATCTTATAGCATTTTTGGGCTGTTATCTTAACTTTTGTATATAGTAGAGCAGGATGAGATGCATGTTATGGAATTTTTTACTGTTATCTTAACTTTTGTATATGATCTTGTTCTTGTTGATTGTTGTTTTTAATATGGTTTTCAAAATATTTATTATAATAGAGTTGAGAATCCATGTTGGTAGTTGAGGTGCATGTGTCATTACATCCTTACTTACTAACAAAGCATAGTTATTTAACAAAGCTAAATAATTTCGGTAGATTTTTTTATGAGGTGCATGTGTGAAAGTTGCTTGCTAGAAAAGCATTGTCTTCTATCTATTTAGTAAAAGCATAAGTATGTTTGTATTATAAGTAAATGAATGATGCTGACATATCTTTATATAAATGTGTATGTTTGTATTATAAGTAACATATCTTTATATATGTGTGTATGTTTGTATTATAAGTAATTTGTAAATGAATGATGCTTACTTATCTTTATATATATATATATATATATATATGTTTGTATTATAAGTAATTGAATGATGCTTACATATCTTTTATATTTGATTTTGTTTTTATGATTACTTTTACAACATTTTTAAATGCCAATAAAATCTATAGAATGCTTCTTTTCATCTGCAAAAAATTTCTACCTGGATCAAGTCTCTTTGTAACTTTTGCCTCATACATCCTTCAGGGCATCAAGTACCATTGTAACTTTTGTCTCCTACATCCTTCACGATTTACGTGGAAGAAAATACAATATCACATTCTGTAAGTAGCAGTTGAGCTTCAGAATACTTCTTGTCTCATACATTCTATCAATCCTGATTCAAAGATGAAAATGAAATATCGCATTCTGTAAATATGCAATATCACATTTTGTAAATAGTAGTAAAGGGTTACAAGGATGAAAGTGAAATATAACATTTGTAAATTGTTATTGCAATTTTTTTTTAAGTTTTATTATACATAACTGAACATTAGGGCTGCTTGGGTTGGGAGAATGTATAGGTCTTTGATTATAAAGCAATTCAAATCTAGGGTAGAACATCGAACGTTGTCTGAGGTGGTGTATATGAATCTGAATCCATTCATATCCAACTACATGTCTGCCACCTCATTAGCATTTAATATTAATTTGGTTGGTTAGAAGGACGAATATAAAAGTATTCTCATTGTATCTTTTGTTGCCTACATCCTAGGTTAGGAAAACGGAAATAAAACTATCATATTATGTTTTACAGAGATGTACTTATGTGTGGTGGACTACTGACTATGTATTTATGTTTCATTTGTTCACTTGGACTACTAACTGTGTATTTATGTTTTATTTGTTCACCTTTTTACAGAGCGTATTGTTTTGTATTTATGTGTGGACTACCTGATGTATATTTATGTTTATTTGTTCAACTATTTACATAGACGTACTTGTTTGAACTGTAGCTTAAAATGACAATATTTGTTGTTTGGGAATTTTTTTAAAGTGATTTTAGTAACTGATCCCATTTCTTATGCACATAAATCCCAATAGTAACTCCCCTACGTCATCCCAAAGTCCAGGCATTTCAACATGGCTTATTCCAGGGGTATTATTTCTTACCCATTTATTGAATACAATGGAATGGAGAGGAACTTTGCCTCAATGACTTCATCTCTGAAATTGCCGATGGTTGCCTGAATTCTTTGATCCACACAACTCCAAGATCAGTTTTTCTTGCACTATACATTAGTTGTCAAGTGCAAATGTGAGTGTTTGTTCTCTGTAATCTTCCATTTGTATAAAATGGTAGGTAATGAGCTTTTGTTCGAATGTTGAATTCATTTTCTTGTTTCCTGTGTGCATGGCTCCATTCAAGACGATTGTAAGGGTTTTTTTCGAGCAAGTTAAAAGGCTAAATGATGTAAATGTGCACTGTGAACTGTCCATTTTTGGAATTATTTTAAGAGGTTTTTTTCTCTCGTAAGTTGCATCTCATAGTCTTCTTCATTGCCAATGCGATTATATGATGTCATAAAAAGCTGTAAATTGCAGTGGCAGCAGAGGGATTTGGTAATAAAAGAACAAAAGGGAATGTTTTGGTATCTGTAGTTTTTTTCCAAGCATTCACTTAGTTTTGCTAGGACAGGAAATACATTCAAATTTCAATAAACCAATTTTTGATAGCTTAAAAAAGCTGCCACATTTGCAATGAACGAGGCACCACATTTGCCAAGAACAAGGAACTTGTCTTCTTTCAATAATGTGATTTTTTTCCTTCCAAATATGGTTATTTATAATGTGATTTTTTTCTTCCAAATATGGTTATTTACAGATAATATATATTTTTATTGGTGTTCAATTAGCACCTCATAGTGCATTTATTCTCACAGTGCATTTATTACTGTTGTAGGGATATAAACCATTGGATATAGTGTTCCCGTACAATACTTCTAAATATTTTGGGAGAATGTCAGATCAAACTGGCAAATAATTTTCTAAAATGTATTTTTGACGTTTAGTGATTTGTATAAGCTGCCATTAACTTTTTTGTTAGTTTTTTGAGAGGTTGAACTTTGAAACCTGTTCCCAAACTCAAATTTTAATTGCAGGTAATATGGTGGGTGTATATTGCATAATGTTGGTGAGTGTTAATTATTGGTTTGTGTTATTTTTGGTAAGTAATTTTGTTAGATTTTTATTAAGTATATAATAAAAACTAATTTCTTCATTGCTTGAATTCTTTAATAAAAAATTATTGATGAAAGAATTCTATCTTCATGGTTGAAGGGTAAAGAGTAGTATGAGCTCTAACCAAAACGCTCCAGGAGAACAATTGTTGCCAAAATTGTAAATTCTGCCATCTGGGTAGTTTTAAAATCAGACATTTTACTTAGGAAAAGCAATTACAAATGTTGAAATTGAAAAATCCAGGAACAATTTGGATCCCTTTTTGTTAAAAAATTGGTCTGAAAAACAGAACGGGGCTTTTTAGTTGTCTTTTATCCTACTTGAACAATAACCATATAGTAGTGCAGCTTAGCATTTAATGTTGGAACTGCACAGAGGTGGACTTAGCATTTAATGTTGGGGCTGCATAGAGGTGGACCATTGAATCTAATTCAACAGTCAAATCCAATTGCACACCTCCGCCTAACTGCAGCATTAATTGTCACACTACCAGGTAGTTATTCTTGGCCATGACAAAATGATTAGATTGAAATCCCTACAATAGTAGCATCAAATTCATTATTGTTAAGTGCTTATTGATGTAATGTTTAATATTGAGCTATTCATTATTAATGATTATTTAGCATCCATGATAATAAAAGTCTTAAAAACAAAATTATATGAGCATAGTTTTTTATTTTTGGTGAGAAAGAGAAGGGATATTGGCTTTATTGCAGATAAGATTTAGAAAGTTGTGTAGTATATAGTTTAAATATATTTTTGGGTGAGAAAGAGAAGGGATATTGTCTTTATTGCAAATAAGATTTCGAAAGTTGTGTAGTATTTAGTTTCATGTTCAAGATTAAAGTTAAAACTTAATTATGTAGTATTTGGTTTTAGATATGTTATTAGAAAGTACATAATTACAAAGAATATTCATATTTTTGTATATAAAATTTAAAAGTAGTTTAATAATCCAAAATAAACAATAGTAAGTCATAACAAGTCATTTTAAGTAGCAAGTTTTTCTTTAATACTATTGATTGATCACTAAAATGTGATAACTTTTACTACTTTATAATATATAAATAATTTTAATAAATATCAAATATCAAATATAAATAATTTTAATAAATATCAAACCTAAAAAATAAATTTATACAAATTATTTTTAAAAAATTTAAATAAATCAATATATTTTTACTCATTTATTGATGTGATAACTTTTACTACTTTATAATATACAAATACTTTAATAAATATCAAATATAAAATAAAATAATTTTAATAAATATTAAACATAAAAAATAAATTTATACAAATTATTTTAATAAAATTTAAATAAATCAATACATCTTTACTCCTTTATTTATCAAGTTTGAACATTATAATAAATATTCAAACATAAAATATAAATAATTTTAATAAATATCAAACTTAAAAAATAAAATTATACAATTTATTTTAATAAAATATAATATATTCAATACATCTTTACTCATTTATTTATCAAGTTTGAACATGTCATCTGGAACGCACTTAAACTTTAAAACATTTCGGGTGCCATGATTACGAATGCAAATTTGTTAATTATTAAATTTCGAAGATGTGTGTTTTAAAGGATTATAATTAATGTTTTTGTTTCAAGCAAAAAGGACTATAATTTATAATTTATGTGTGATGACATTAATGGAAATTGAAGTTTGTATATTAAATGTCCACTCTTTTTTGACAAATGGTTAATGGTATTTTTACAAAGTAAAGTATCCAAATTAGAAGTAGTCTAATTTATAATTTATGTGTGATGGCATTAATGGCAATTGAAGTTTGTATCTTAAATGTCCACTCTTTTTTGACAAATGGTTAATGGTATTGTTACAAAGTAAAGTATTGAAATTAGGAGCAGTCTTGTACTTTTTATATTTGACATTTTTAAGGTGTTAAGCTTATAAGAGAAACCTACTCAGTAGCTTATTTATTTTATGTTTTGATATAAGGGTGAGTTTTGTTTGAAATCAGGTAAATTGTTTTTGCTAAAGTTTAAATTGTGTTCTTGAATTGTAAATAAATTCACCACCTTAGAATACCCCCATAGCACCTAAATTATGCAATTTCCATAGTTAATATATGCGATTATAAGACTTTTTTTTTTTAAATTTCTAATTCAAACAAATTATAACAAAAAAATATGTTAAAAAAATGGAAAACATAGACTATTTGAACTATACCATTGAAATTATATCTTCAAGTGTTTTCAAAAATATTCAATTATATCCATATAAGGTAGAGAGACAAATTAACATGATACATTTAACTCTTTTTCAATAAATCACATAAGATATTTAAATTTAAGGCTCATAAATTATGTAAAATATATTGAACTAAAAATTACACTAATTCCCATTCCCATTCAAATTTGTGATTATACCCTAAAGTATTTTAAAAAATATTAAATTATATCCATACAAGATAGAATTAACATTAAACATTCAACTTTTTTGAAAGAATAAGATTTTTCAATAAATCATATAAGATATTTAAACTTAAATCTCATAAATTAAGTAAAATATAT